>JAVQJD010014779.1:0-15072 GCA_036023655.1 Nannoperca australis
CGGCTCCTCCGACCTTCCTCCACCTCGCAGACTGGCCCTTGCCAATAAAACCACTGTGCACCTCAGTCACCTGTTTGTCCGAGTCCTGCTTGTGGGTCCACACTCCCCAGCCCCTAACAAGCACACTGGTGAACTGTAATTTACCTTTCTAATTTTCTTCTTCAAGAACGATTTTTATCATCCAATAGGACATGTTTCTGTTTTACATGTAGTGTACCTGAGAATATTGAGAATACTATTAGATACTATTAAATTGGTGTACTCGCCTATTTTATGATATATTAACTGCTGCTTAAATATCATTGGGAGGTATAAAGTGAAGGGTCAGACACAAACCTGGCTTATGCTACATACTTGTCTCTACATAAATAAGCATTAAACAAATATAGACCATTATTTCAAGGTAAATATGTCAAAAACTAAAAATTTGTATTAATTTGTACAAAGTGTTCAGGCAGGAAGAATGAGCTTGTAGTTATGCAAGCAGGTGAGGGGGCTGAGGGTGCAAGATGCCAGCCTTTATACCTAAGGCTTGCCTTAAAATTGCCCTGGCATCCAAAGACAAATCAGGTATTCTCATAAGGTTGTGAATACAATCCCAAATCATGAAATATGTTCTAGTTATTCTTTCACCCTGCCAACTCATTCTCCTCTTTCTTTCTTTTCAAAAGCCTTTTTCAAGGAGAGGATGATGGGGCAGGTCTGAGAGCATCAAGGACTGAATTCCTGCATGTATTTGACTTCATCCTAGTCACACTAAAATCTGTACTGCCAGGAGTAACCAATCAACTTCTGAAGGAGTTTGGAAAAAAGACAAGGCTGAAAAAGTGTACGTGTGTGTGTGTGTGTGTCTGTGCAGCATAACAAGGAGGCTGCTGTGAATCCACATTCCAATTTTAGGTGGAAACAGAAAATCTGATTATAAAATGTAAAAATGTGAGATGTGGTCAGTAGGAATGGGATATTAATACTCCAACTGTCGCTGTGTGTGTGTGTGTGTGTGTGTGTGTGTGCGTGTGCGCGCGCATGTGTAATATGTGGAATACTGCTGTCAAACCAGTGAACCAGGAACTTAAGTCATAACCTATGTATGCCCACATCGAGACATGTACTCTTCTTCCCTGACAATTTAAAACAGTATCACCTCATTGAGGGCAGTTGTGGTAAAACTGCATATGTGGACAGAGAAAAGAAGAAGGGAAGGAAAACCTGGACTAGATCGAAGGAAAAAGTGACAGTGGTAATGTCTAAAAGTCTGCAGAAGTCCTCACAACTTTTAACTTTGAATTCTCTCTATTTTCTTACATACTGTACAGGCTCATAATGCTTATTGTATATTGTGTTAGCTGAGAAACATAATAAGTATGTATTGTATCTGTGTGTGTGTGTGTGTGTGTGTGTATACATTCTTGCTATACGAAATAGCTGCAATTCTCTCTACATCTCAGATTACCTGTCCAAGAAAAAGCTGCTGATAGAGAAAAAAAGTTTGAGTGAAAGAAAGTCACAGACAGAGATGGAGTGACAGGCTGCCAACAACAGTAACTGTAGGTAAGCTGCACTGCTCAGCCATCCATAGGTGCTGATTCTGGAACAGATATGATGTACTGTTTGTGTGGAGTGGAATGTTATGGCCAGCTAGTTTCCAGACAGTTATTAATTAATAGAGAACCTCTGGACTGGACAGCAATGATATCTGTTGAGTCTGGACCTGTATTGCCATCCACAACATGCAAAATGAAACTGATTCAAAAGGGAATTTAAAATCAAAGGCGCAACAACACTCTGAGCCAAGTACTTTTCTGCTGTTGTCCTTTTTCATGGTTAAAAATGAGGCCAATAAGAACCCTTTATCCAAAGTTGACAGCCAGGTCTTTTGCCTTATTGACTTTTAGATGTGAAATCTATATCTTCGGTTTAATTCTCAATAGATCTCTGACCACCACCTCACACAAAAAACATACAGACCTTATGCAGTTACCATATTAGGACAAAAAAAGTTGTATCATATGCATGGACACACTCACTCAATGACCACATGCACCTCTGCCAAGGCCACACAAACCTCCAATATGTTAATGTGGCCATAAAAAAAAGTTTTATATTTCTACATCTGGATCTGCATCAATGTACAAATAGTGGCAATCATGCTAAAATTATACAATGGTCATGTAAGTTTGGTTGCACTGCAGGTTGGACATCATTTATAGGAGGAGTAAAGAAAACAATATTTTTTAGGCAAAAATGTTCCAGGAAAAACAGTAGAAGATCTGTCTTGAACCAAGGAATGCAGGAAAACTTTGCTTCTACGTCTGAGGAGTTATGAGCCAAAACAAAAGTGGCCACAAAGAAAAAAGTTTCTAAGGGGCCACATGGTTGCTTTTTCTGCAACAAAAACTAATCAGCTCTTTGTTTGCCAATGTCCTAACTTTTAACCAAATTTCACATAATTGGCATAAAATCTAAAAACAAAATCACTTGAAAGTAAACAAGAACATTTCCCAAGAGGTCTGAATACATTGGCAATGACAGAGACACACACCCATGCACTGCAAGCTAGTACAAGCCAATGCTGTTGCTAACCGTTAGTGACATTGTTGGCCATGACCTCATGTAACCTTTGTGAGTCAATCACAGCAACATGCTGTGGCGTTGGACTGTCACACCCTGGTCCTGTCAGGCACTGACTCAGGCAGATTGTGTGTGTGTGTGTGTGTGTGTGTGTGTGTGTAATGTATGTACAAGTGAACAAACTTTGACTTCTGTCAGGCATATGACGTAGATGTTAAAAAAATGTTTGAGTGATATCAGAGAGCATGTTCCAACAGCTACCTGGCTGATGAAAAGTCTGATGTGTGCGATGCGAGGGTCAACAGACCGTGACGCCTCTGCTGTGTTGCTGGGAAGCAAAAGCCTTCCAGACTTCAAATTGGGCTACAGAAGTCCTGTTAAGGCAGCAGCACAAAAGGTTCAGAGAGGCCCCCCTGATATGGTACTACAGGTCACTCCCCATGAAAGTCCATCATTATGGTCATCATCAACCCACATACTGCATTAATCAATGCAGGTTCTACAGTTCATACAACTTTAATCCAAGGCAGTGTGAGACAGAGAACAAGAAGAATAAGATAGTGTCCTGCTTTTTCTTTCACTCTTTCCAGAATTTGACAAGGTAAAAAAGATGATTTTAAGATGAACTGTTATTTTTAGTTGACTGATGCAGTTCATTGTTGATTTAAAAATCCTAAGATCATGTGATTGTATTTACTTGAGATAAAGGGTACGGTCAGGGATTCACAGTGTGCACACAGTGTGAGCTCGAATTGAGATCAATTGAACTGGGACTTGCAGAATCAAAGTGGAATCAAATCAGTAAATCAGTGCCAATATCCAGACCTAATTGAGAAAATGTTTATAGCCTATTATCCCAAATGAAATATTTACACACACCCAAAAAAAAAACTAAAAATATAAAATATTGACTAAATATATGAATCCACAGGAGTCTGTAATCTCTGTTGCAGGTAACCTTTGGAACACAGCATTTTGACTTTGACAAATGCAAACCATATCACATTGAAAAAGGAGATTTTTATATGCTATCATATTTCATGTGTTAGAAACAGAAAGAGGTCACATATGTTCTTCCATATGACAAGAATCACTGTCTTCATGGAACTGAAACCCACAAGGAGAGTAATTATGAACCAATGTGGAAAAACAGTCACAGTTCACTGGATCTTTTGAGCTTTGCATCAAATTATGATGTTAAAAAAATATTATGCCTAAATTAGAGTCTGGGTTCATGAAGTTTGGTTGCCAAGCTTAAAGAGAGCCCTGGGCAGTGAGAGTTGTTGCTGTATCGTTGCCACAGCAGCAGCGAAGAGCAGCAGAGCAGCAGAGCTCCTGTGAAGGCCAGCTCCATCATCTTCTTCAAGTGGAAAGAACTGTCCCCTCCCTGTGACAGGCTGCCAGCTCAGCCTCAGCTTTCAACATCCCTGGACTCCACTAACTCTTTACAGCTCAAACCCTTTCTAACTGCTACAGGCATTGCTAAAACATAAAAAGAGACATATACCGTGAAGGCATATTGAAGTCACAAAACCAACTGTGGTTGTTTTATTTTATTTCATTTCATTTGTTGTTTTTTATGCTCTTCTAACTGCCATGCACAAACTGTCCTCACTAAGAAGAGCACATTTTAACACTGCTGAAGCTGATAGATCTGAGGATCGACTGGATCCACAGAATGTATGTATGTATGTGTGTTAAACACAAGTAAGTCTTCTCTGATGTGGAACCTGGCCGAGCCACTGGCCAAACCAGACAGCAAAGCAGTAGTCAATCTCATCAATCACACACACAACAGGCCTCTCTGTATGCTGGAGTCTTTCCAAGTCTCCTTTCACCACGGTTTTCACCATTTCTAATGATGGCGTCTGTGTTTGTGTGTATGTGTGTACATGTGTGTCTGAGAGAAAAAATATGATGGAGTGTTGGGGCGTTTTTCCCCTGCGCTGCCTGTTGCCACTGACTTTGCATTTACCAAAGTGCAAATTGACAAATTGACAAATGATTCTGGCCTTAATACTCACATGGAAACAGAAAGACCATTGTAAAAGGATCCCCACCCAAAAACAGCTGGACTCATGGCCGGGAATCAAAAATCCACTTTGAAACATTTATTGTCCACATTAGCAATATTTACAGGCCGAGAGAAAAAGAGAGAGAAAGAGGATAGTCAGAGGCGATACACAGGGGAAGCCATAACCTGGCCTACTCACTTAACCAACCATTTTATAGGAGGTCAAGAGATTAGGCTTTTCCTGTGTGTGTTTGTGTGTTATTTCCAGCTTTTACATATTGGATTCTACATGGAGATGTTTCTGCAGAATCTGCAGCTGTGTAGGGTTCCTCTGTCCTGTCCTGGCAAACCTGTCTACCACAGGTTTTGTGTGTATGTGTGTGAGTCAAACATGTGCCCTCTGTGTACTGTATGTGCAAGCTTGTGTGCATACCAACACACACGCGCACACACACACACACACACACACAGTCATTTTTCAAGTAGCTCTGACTGCTTTAAGAGGAGAATACCATGGGTAGATGAGGGGTCAGAGTCTGTGATACATCAGCAGCAGTTTCCAAATCCTCTTAGTGCCACCGTGCTCTGGGTCTAAGTACTCTCCGGTGGGTAAAAATATACACATCTTAACCTCACTAATCTCGGAAATGGAGGTTATTCAAATTTGGAAAAGCTCAGATTAGGGATTCATTGCAATACCTGCAATACCTTATTAAAATCAAAAAAGAGAATATGCATGTCATTTAAAATCAGACCACTGTATTGATTTTTAAGAGGTTTTTCCTATGTGAAAATAACCCAAACTAGCTCCAAAGAAAAAAAAAAAAAAAGATTAACACACAATGTCTAATTGTACCTCTAGCACTGACAGAAAATTCAAATATTAAGCCTAAATAGATCATTTGTATGAGTGTTTACTACTTCAAAGAAATAACTTCTCAAAAATTTCATCACTGTGAACGTCTGAAACTCAGAGTGGTTTTCACAAAGATAAATGTACAGGAAGAAACACACAAAGAAACAAAATTAACAACTGCAGAGACATTCATTTGATTATCTCTAGTCCATGGGAGACATCTCAGCAAATGTCAAGGACAGGTGAAATTTCCCTGCTGTTTAATAACAACAGATCAGACGTTTAAAGCAATACATTTATTTAAAGATGTAATCAGTAATACTTTACTGGCTCTTTCCGCCAACTAGCCATAACACATCAGCAGAGACTCACAGGTGGTGCTGATCAATGTTGAGCACTTTACTGTTACCTTAATGGCTGCTGAGATTTTAAGCGTATTAAATAGACAGAACCGGGCCGACTTTGTAAATTTGCTCAGAATGCTCCATACTCCTATTCCCCCTAAACTACCTCCTGAGTGCAGGTCAACTGGGTTCCATTTCTCAACTATCAGAGAGAACAGCAGTGCAGCATTATAATTCGCAGGGATATTAGGACTCACATAAACACTCATGCCTTAAAACTTTGACTTTCCTGCCTCCCTCTATTATTCTACTACTATCAAATGCATGGGGACAATGTAGCAATTGTTTTCCTGTTCATTTAACCAAAAACTACTCCTCGCACTTTCCTACACAGGATCTACACGGTGATTGCTAATCAGGGCTGCTCTATCATCCGTTTAGCTGGACTTGCAGTGTGCCGCTTCTAGCTCCTCGCCTTGAAAACAACATGCAGTAACCACCAGCATGAAGACTCCATCTAGAATCTCATGTCCACAATCATTAAGCTAAGTTAATTCCTAACAATGGGTTCTGCACGAACACATCTAAACTGCACGAATTAACAATGCTAATATATCTGTAAACCAATCCCTCCTGATTGAACTGCAATTAACAATACAGCAAAACAGGCACCAAGGGTGTCCAGTAAAGTTTGTAATTTGGAGAGGGATCCAGATGGGCTTGCCAAATCAATCTGAAAAGGGACTTACTTTGTGAACTGACTCGCCCACCTGGAAGAGTTTTACATAATGGCCCGTATCGAAACATCTGTTTAGGGCTCTGTAGCAAGGATAAAGAGAGCCGGGGACAAGTGATAGCCTTGTTTTCTCAAAATGTAGACAGCAAGACAGGTGACATCATTATGCAGATATTTGTCTTTTGGCTTGTATTTGAGCATTTTTAACAGGGATGTGATTTCCTTCCATTTTAATTGCGATTGAATGACAATTATCGAACTGAATATCTGACTACAGACAAGAACAGAGAGAGAGTAAGAGCAACAAAGACATTTTGATTTTGACTATTAATCCGTTCAAAAGCTAGTTAAATTAAGAATTAGGAAACTTGAATAGGTATGATCACTTAAATATACAATCACTGATTTTAAGTGCCAAAAAGCCTCGACAATATTCCTTTCTCAGCTCAAGGTTGACTGTAATAACTTGAGCAAAAAAGTAAGCTGGGAAGAAATTTGGGGGTACTATGGGCTGCTATAATAAAATTAAGAAGTGTGCCTTAAAGCCTGTCAAAGGCTTTTTAAGCATGAAATGGTGTTAGCATATTATGGCTGTTGCCAGAGGATCTAATTCTTATCAAAACCTCCTTTGATCTATATGAATCAGTTTGGATACTAACCAGGTTTAGTAGCAGTCACAGGTGAGTGTCAAAAGTTAGAAATTAAAATGTTTCAAATTCAGAAAAGAACTACATAAAACAGTTTTTAACAGTTTAATGTATGCATACTGCAACTACGTAAACAAAGTTGTGGATGTTTAACTGTTCTGGATGTACCTTGGAAAGCCTGCCACATTATTCCGTTTAACTCTGTGATCCTCTGCTCTTATCTGGCACAAACACAAAGCTCAGCCAAGCTCTGCCACCTGGTCTAGATTCAAGGTAGGCTTTTCAACCCTGTAAATGTCAACAGGACACCCGCTCAATTCTGCATAGTTACCATGACAACGGGGTACTTGACAGCAACCATGCACAATGGGATGTTGTGGTCTGACAGAAATGATCTTGAGCTATCAGAGGCAGACAGGTGGACAGACTGGCTGGGAGATATACTGTTTGTGAGATGCAGGATACACGAGATCAGAGAAGGAAAATAAATGTATGGATGAGAAAGTAAAGAAAGAAGGAGATGAAGGTAAGAGGATGTGTCCAGATAATGATGAAGACCTGGCATGATATAAAGTGGAATAAGAGCAAAACAGAAATTGATTAACAGAGAAAACCAAGGATGAAAAATGAAGAAGAAGAAATGAGAAAATTGGCAGCAACGTTTTTTAAATAGTCACACAATCAAATATGTAGCAGAACTGTAAAAACAGAGGAAAAAAAGAGGGATATAGAGATGGAAAGTAAGAGATGTCTGGTGTGCTATCTGTGAGCATAATTTTCAGGGCAACAAAAGGGCAGGTAGGCCGAGGGGAACCGAATCCAGGTCCGTTTGTCTTCTCAAATGGCCTCTAGGGACTGTGTGAAATGGCCCTTTTCTTCTTGGTCCTTTTCAGCCCCAACCCCATCTACATGACAAACAGTGTCACTTTGAAGCTGCTTGTGTCATCTCTGCCTATCTGTCACTCATTCCTGACCTTTTGCTCCCGCCTCTCATCTTTCTCTCTTTTTTCTTTCCACAGTAATTCACTTTTTTGTCACCGCTTCCCTTTCACCCTCTATCCTTTTCATTCATGTTTGATATCTGCCTCTGCTCTCAAGCCTTTGGATCTGAGGATAATGGAAAGGACATTGCAGCAGTTCTGTCTACGTGTTATATTGTTTGAGGCATAGTAATTAGACAAAATGCCTATCAATTAAGACTTACACTTTTTTGGTTGCATAATACTTCAGTTAACTGATAACTTTTGACCTGTGCAAAATGCGCAGCCAACATTAGTTAAAGCAGAAATTTGTATTCACCCATGATGTTTTATGTACATGACATGTACAGTAATTGTAGCAAACCCCTTGGCATTCAGAGGTTCTCAGATGTTATGTGTGACATATGGACGTACAAACAAATGAGGCCAATCACTGTATACATGCTAAAACATAGACATATATGTGTAGGCCCATATGTGTGAACAAAAGTACATGCGTGCGTATGGTCGTCCTACCTGGTTGAAGCGCTCCAACCTGTCTTTGACCTCAGCCAGTGTAGGGTTTGGGCTTCGAACCTTGACCTCCGGGTTTTGCCTCTGGGCATGCAGACCATTTCCTACAACTCTGCCAGTATAGCTGTGAGAAAAAGAATGGATGAGTTTAGAAACAAACAGGGAATATTGGTATTGAATAGAGGTAAATGTTCAGTTTGTTTTATAGTAAGACTGACAAGAAGTGGTTGCTTGACAAAGCACCAGCCACATTCTCATGATATTTTGCTTCATTGTGATTGTTAAAGTGCAGCACTGAATGCATTCGGTATTGTGGGATTTGTTATTGTCTGTAACAGTGTGTAATTACACTATCAAGGACCACAACGCAAATAAGTCTTGGACTTTACTGGGTTAGGCTTAGAAAAATAAGCTGAGATGTAATTGTGCTTATGCTGTCAAATAAACTAACTAAAAACCAAACATGAAGCATCATCATCATGTAGTCCATCAATGTCTATACAGTATTTAGAAGTCTGCCAACTGTACCACAGCACTTCTTCAACATAAACTAAAAACCATCAGGGCCTCATTTTTCATAGACAAAACACAGAGCATGCTGCACGGAAAACTTTAAAAACCCCATCATGTTTTGCATCAACATTAATCGAATGTGGTCAGAAATCACTTTATGCTGCTTTTATGTTCTTCTGTGATTGAAAATAGTTTAAATGAAAATGTGACTGAGCACAGCCTTGTAAAAATGAAATTGAGAGACATGGTGAGCTGGACCCTTTAATCCCTGGCATGCTCCGTGGGCCTGCAGCTCAGCGGGGATTATAGCTGTTGATTTTGTTGAAGCTGTTGAGCTGATGTCAGGGAGGCAAACATTTCTCCTCAACTGCCTGATGTGGAGGGGGGAGTGTTTTAATTGTGTATAATAGACACAAAAGTTGTTTTGGCTGAAATAAGTAGTATCACGTTACATCAAACCACAGTTAAGCCTCTGTAATGAATTGATCTAACATTTTATAGTTTTAATGGTAAAAATGTTTGAACCACAAAATGGATTACATTGCTGTTTATTTTGAATGGGCATTTGATGATACAGTCAGGGAGTTGTACCTCTGTGTTTAGCAAAGCAAACTTGGAGTGGAGGGTTGTGTTTGAATGAAGCCGAGCTAGGAAAACTGTTATAGGAGTAACACGCAAACACACAGACATTTAGTCCAGTAAAGCATTCAAAAATGTTGTGCTATTATGTTTTATTTCTTTATACTGTAATCCCTGTTAAAGGTCTTTGAAAAATACCACCATTTATCAACAGTTTCAACAACATGTAACTGGAAATGAAACATCATACTGCACCTTCATTAGATGCTACAGACTAAATGATCTAAACTAATCTGTTTATAGCAAAATCACAAATTATAGCAACCAGTATGTTCACAGTGACCACTCGTAACTCATAGAATAGTATTTATTGAGTAAAATGGAAGCCTAAAAGTTACTTACTGCTGATTCAGTCATAGAGAAGTGCTGAGACACTCACTGCCTTATAGTGAAAGTGAAACATGTACTTTCAAATCCATTAATATGACAGAGAGGCAGTTAATGTTAAAACATACTCACCTTCTCTCAACTCTTTCTTTTTCACACTAACACTGCTACAGACATCTAAAACACACATACATTCACTCATCCCCCTCCTGCTCCAGGCTCATCGCAAATATCCAACAACATGTGAAGGAAGCTCATGCCATGATCGTATCCTTGTGGTTGATACCTATTGCTCTTAACCATATATGAGAGGGTCAGATACACAGGCGTTTAAAGCTTTGCTTTACATACATAAAGCTAGATTGTTTTCCCCACAGCCATTATACTGTTATCCAAATACATTTGAGAAATATATGTTGGTGCTAATATTCCAAGCATGGGGGATTTGACGGCATTGGAGAGGATCTGGCATCAAATCAATTGATGTTTCCATCGGTAATACAAGGCTGATATGTGAATAGTGATTATGGATTGTGTAAGTGAACGTGTTTATATGGATGTGTTTATGGGTACGTGCGTGCATTTGTATGTGGCTGTGCATGCCCATACTTGTACATATTCATGTGAATATGAGTGGAAGCAATCATAAAAGTGCTGAACTTAAGAATCTCGGCCCTGTGATCTAAGCAATGTCTTGATAAGGTCTGTGCTGCTTCGGCTTGCTGAAACAGCGCTTTCCAGATTAGGTCCATAAAAATGCAAACATTTCTCGATTAACCCTCCGCCGCTACACATTTATTTACATCCCCTTCTTGTTTTTTTCCTCTTCCTCCTTCCACATGCTTGTTTCACGTTAGTGTATTTGCAAAGTAGACCCCTCCTAACCTCCCTCCCAGCCTCTCACACACACACACACACACACACACACACACACACACACACACACAAACCACTGTCTGCTTTGATAACAATTAAAGCTCTTAATTGCCAGTTGCTCTGAATCTTCTCTTGTCAAGATGGAAACAATCGATAGCTATTGGACTTTAAACTCCACTGACATAAATGATAAATTGAAGAATCAAACAGCTCCCTAACCAGTGGTTTAAAGTGGGGGGCTGTTTGTTAGGGAGCGTATGCGTGTCTGTCCCCAGGCTTGGCTTGGGATAAAGTGTTGGTGCGGAAATGAGCTCATCAGATGGGATGCTAATGAAAGGGAAGTATCAGGGTGAGTTTGGCAGTGTGTTAGGCCTGGAACATTTCATTGCAGGGTATGTTTGATGCTATATAGGGGATGTGTCAACTGACACAGCGGGATATCCCCTACCTGATTACCTGAAAGACAATGCAGCAAATTTCGCGACGGAACTGGGGCAAACCTCATGGTATGATGAGATTCCTGCTAATGGCAATAATGTACTGTTTCAAAATAGTTACTAAATAGTTAATACTCACTATAGCCGTATGAATGCCCCAATTAATTAGTGTGACTGTGAACATCAAGCACAAATTTGTAAAAACAATAAAAGGCTGCAACAACCAAATGATCTCTCTCTCTCTCTCTCTCTTGTGTGGCTAATAAATAAATAATAGCTTTCTGCAACCAACAGTCCGTGCACTCCTCTGGTGGTCTCAAAGGTTCAACCTCAACAAATATTCAAAATGACTACGTACACATGTAGGGCTTCTGACTCATCGCTCCCTGACTCCTTTCTGTGGAACTGACTCATTCCCCTGTGAATGTCCAATTGATGCACTTTCCTAAAGGCAGCTTTGTCTGTTCTCATCTTTCCTTCTGCTCGGAGCACAGACTAGCTGAGACCTCCACTCCCCGATGCTGACCCCAAAATCAACTGTCTTGATCTTTTGAAGGCCTGCAGCAATGTTTGTGGGTTGTAAGGCAGAAAACACAAATTAAATATTCATCTTTCAAGGTGTACAGGGAGATATCAGAAGTGCATTTTGAGCGTACTCATGCATTAACGTTTCGATGTATATGCTTTAAACAAAGCTAGACCATAACATGAATAATAACATTTTATAGATGTGTAAACATTTGATGAGGGTCATGGAGAAGGTTTGCTGTAGCCAAAGTGAGGGGGCGTTTAGTAGATTGGCCCCAAGTAAAGTAGATTCTGGTTGTCTTTGGTCTGGTCTCAGTTATTGACTGATCATTGAGATGTGGCAGGTTTAATGAGCGCCCAACAGGGATTAAATTAGCTAGATTTTGTTTTGTCTTTCTTATTCTACTTAACCTTTTATTTAACGCCCCAAAGTTTAACATTTTGTCTATCGGTCATCTTGTAAGTGTCCAGTAATAATGCCATTGCATGATTACTGGAGACAAGATGACCCATAGACAATAAAATAAACATACAGCAGGTAGGCATGTTGGATTGTTATTTGTCTAATTGATTAATTGCATTCATACAGCTGGCTGTCTAAAGAGATTTAGGCCAGGATCCCAATAGTTAATTGGATTATACACTGGTATCTGCCAGGGAGAGAAATGTTTCTACCTCATCTCTGAGATGATTACAGGCAGATTATTATTATTTTTTCTTATGTGCTTCAAAATCCACATCAAGATATAAAAGCACTCCACGGTTACATGCTGGCTTGACATCCAGGAATATTAAGTTAGTACACTGTTTACCTGGATCTTTGCTTCAGTGATTATAATCAATAATCATCTTGTACCAGTTCCAAAGAAGGACCTTTAGTTCCCTGCTGATACACCTTAATGCAGTGTTTCAACAGGGTAAGATAATTGAATAAAATACCTTATGGCCTACATTAATGTAGAATTGCGCTACGGAGGCAAACACATCTCTGATGTCCATATATATGTTCTATTTATTTAATTATTTGGACTAACGTTTCTTCTGCTTATCCTATGATTAGACATGAATCATTTTTGTATCTTTGTCACATTTCCGCTTGTAAATTGATTTGGATGAATGATTCCTCTGAAAAAAACATCAGGCTGAATTGGAGCAAACTGAGGAGGGGAAAAGTATCAATGACTAATGATTAAGAGGAGATGAGGTTGTTTTCATCTGAGTGAGTGTGTGTATTTTTGTGACTGTGGGTGGTTCTATTTCAGCTGAGGAGGGCATTGGATTAGAGCTGGTGGTACTGCTGTCAGGGTAAACAGTAAATTGTTGGTTCATCATGATTAATAAAGTCTTACACCACCCTCCCAGCTGTAGTGGGTATACAAGATTGAACATGTGTTGAGTCCTATGATTAATACACATTGGGTCATGCCAGCTGTAGACTGTAAAGATGTCATGTTTGAGGCTTGATACTTTTTGTGACATATCTTGTGAAGATCTGTGATTTTTAGTCATGACTGTGTTTTTTTTTTGTTTGTTTCTTCTCCCAAAGATACACTTTACATTCAAGTAGTGTCAACAATACAGTTATTTTGTCTGTTCCAAAAAGGTGGCAATTACCACTCACTATCCATTTTTCCTGCAATGTGGACAATAACTAAAGGAATGAAAAGTCCTTTTCTGCAGATTTATCATTAAACACATTCAGTAGTTAACTGAATACTAGTACTAATACTACACTTTGTAAAATGTGAACATTGCTGCAGATGTCAAGCAGAGTTTTGAAATCTCCCTTCAGGTCTACTGTGCACACTTTAAGAGAATGGATGCCATTGGATTGACCATCCAAAATAAATTGAAATTATACAGTATACACACTTTGGAAATATATTTGCTTCTTTTTATCATTATCTGCATGTGTATCTTTCACGTATACAACAAACATGTATACAAATACACCCAGATAAAGAGTTATTACCAAAACAAGAGCTTTATATAGCAATGTATACAGAATCAGCATCAGCAATAGAGTAACTTAAAACTGATGCACTAATATATGTTTTCAAGACAACACTAATATCACATCACAAAACCATGATGCTTTTATTGTCTGTTACAAATTTGATAGTTTTATTAAGTGACATGACTCATATATGAATCACATAAATGAAACACCATGACACTAAACCCGTAACATTGTAAAATATAGCATTACAGCTCTCTCTTCCTGGAACATGAGGACTTGAAGTCATGAGTGAGGCCAGTAGTTAGAGCAAGGGAGTGGTTGAGTAGATGTTTGTAGCCAGCAAACTTTATGAGCAGAGCTTGGACATGTTGAAATACTCTGAACAGGAGGTTTTGTTCTGAAAGGCCAGACTGTTCTCACACTGTACTATCACTAAGCACATGAACAGGCAACTGGTCAAAAGCCACTTCGCAAACATTTAATCAACATGACATATGTGCACATGCTGGCCCATGGACAGTAAACATTAACGTGCAAACGCATACAAATGTTTCGCAAGCCTGTGCCCTGTAATGCCATGTGAACATACACACAAGGCACACTCAGGACTACCACAAACAATTATGGTTGGGCTGAGTTTATCATAGGTTCCCAATGATAAACACAGTGAAAATAAATATTTCAAACACCAAGCTATATACAAAATGAAGCACTGGCAAAATCTCTGGCTGCTCTTATAGAAGATGTCCAAACTGCTGGCAGTATGCACTGTAGCTTGTTATGCTTCAAAGACTATGTTATTAGAGAAGAAATACTCAGATCATAAAATGTGCAAGGAGGAAATAGCAAGCAAATCAGGAGAGGTCATCTGCAGGGCAGGCAAGTGCAAACAGTGAGCTTTTCTTTTTATGTTCTACCCCCCCCCCCCCACCCCACCCCCATCCCTGCTATGATTTTGTGTTCTTAAACAATCTCTCAGTTCAACTCCACCAAGAGGCCATGTCTTCCATTCAAGTCATCCTTTTTCTACCACTACCACAAACTCCATCCTGCGCTCTTTCTCTGGCTCGCTCTCTCTCTCTCTCTCTCTCTCTCTCTCTCGCTCTCTCTCTGTTGTGTCACATTGCTGTC
>JAVQJD010014783.1:0-22566 GCA_036023655.1 Nannoperca australis
CACCAGCTCACTACCTGTGACACACACACACACACACACACACACACACACACACACACACACACACACACACACACACACACACACACACACACACACTGCCTTCCTGCCATGATCCATTAGGCACATTAGAAGCAAGACAGTGAAGGGTGAAAAACTGTGGCAGATAAACAAATTCACTGGACACAAATACTTCATTGTTAATGAAAAAGTAAAAACGAATTAAACTTTAAAAGCAAAGGCAGACAATCAGTGATGCTGGCACTTGTTGTGGTGGTAAAGCAGCCTGCACAATAACCAGGGACACTCCCCTCTATGTTTGAACAACATATAATTACAGATCAGGATAGGAGAGCCCATTCTGAGGGGAAAATAGCAATCTCTCTTAATTACAAGGCAAGCCATGATCCATACCTATCCGTCACTTCAAATAACTCTGTTGGATGGCTTTCTGTTGAAGTGGCTGGCAATATTATTTCTGTTCAGGTACAGATAAACAACACAAGCAGTGCTGACAGGGCCATCAGCTAAACTGAAGTCTGTAGACTGACAACAGTAGAGTCAGCTGGCAAATTTATATTCACAACAACATTTTTTGTTTTTGAAGCTGCTAAATCTGAAACTATGAAAACTTGCCATACTTGATTGTTTTAAAAGAAAACAAAACAGCTGCGTGGGGGCAACCACTTCCGCTAACTTCTGTTCTGCATGTTTTTCCATGTTTATAAACCATACACAGATCCCTGTGGATGTCATTATGTGCTTTTGAATGACAAGTGTTGAGTTTGACTTCTGTGCAACAGTTGAGTGAGTGCCAGTGTGTGTCCAGCTGTCATGCTCACACACACACACACACACACACACACACACACACACACACACACACACACACACACACACACACACACACACACACACACAAACAGGCTCCACTCTCTAGTCTCAAGTGAACAGTATCAGCGTACAGCCATGGTGGAGGTTCCTTTCTCTCTCTGGCCAGATGAGCGTTGTAATTATCTTCCTCACATAAACAAGATAAGCTCCATTTCTGTGGCCTTTGCCAGGGCCCAGGGGTTACAGAGTTCTTTCCCTCTATTGCTTTCTTTCTCTTCCTTTCCTTGACCCTTTTCCTCTTTGTTTTTCTGCAGCTACTTCTGTTTTCTGTGTTGCAAATATTTCTGATTCAGAATCTGGCATAGTGCTCAAATTCTCCTGGCGCACAATAAGATGATCATCCAGTAATGAATTTATACAATTCCCCAGTCATTTCACTGTGAAAAATGTTCCCTTGATCGTGAAAATAACTACTTTTTCTTTGAATGGCAGACATTTAGATATTGTCATAGGCAACGCACCAACACACATACACACACACACACACACACACACACACACACACACACACTCAGACAAAAACACGACAGAGGAGTGTTAATATTTGTGAGGAAATAGCTCGAGAATACATTGCAACTGTGCCATTTGGCTGCCCCAAACCATTGTCCTTTGAGACTTGCCATGGAAGCTGGCAGCAGTTGTTTTTGTCTGCTGTGCCATCCTTCAGCCCAAGACTGTCAATTTCATTCTCATGCTTCAGTAATGCGGATGGGAAGATGTCCAGAAATGCGACAACGGAAAGACTATGTATATATGTGTGTGTGTGTGTGTGTGTGACTGTGTTCACTTAAATATAATGGCAGTCTGGCAAAGTTTTCTCTGTGCAAACCCACACGTATACTCACATGTACACAAACATAAACATGCACTGTATACGCAAAGCAAATGGATACATGAAAGCACACATGCATACATTAACATGTGCATGCACACTTACACACACACACACACACACACACACACACACACACACACTGGTGTTCACGGAGCCCTGCTAATGATGGGTGGCAGTATGATGTTTGTGTGTGTTCCAAAAGAATTGGCATTACTACTTGGGCCAAATCAGCAGCCAACAGCAGCAGGCTATTAACAAAACTGTTTCTTTGTTTGCTTTTTTTCCTGTTTTTTTCTTGAGAGGCGCCAAGCAATTAATGGTCTGCCTATGGGAGACCAGTAAACTGTGCCACAGTGGGGAACATATGCACAATGATGCAAGACATGATGGAAAAGAATAGATTATATGACTGGCCATCATTTAATCTTTATTATGGGACGTATCAAAAAAAAAGACCATGTTCTGAGTCCAGCTGACATCCAAAACTTTTGACAGACCTAGACAATGTTAACAAGTTCAAAGCTTCCAAGCACGTACAAGGATGAGAAACAGTGCGTGTGTGTGTGTGGTGGGAGGTAGGATTACCATGTTGAATGAATCCTCTTCAACACGGGATAGAAAAAGAGGAATCTTGGTAGCAGACAGTTTGTTACCTCTTTCTCGGCCTGGTCTTTTTAGAAAAATAGGGATTTTTGTTTTAATGGTGCAACACAAGATTTTCATAAAGGTCAAGCTAAATAAGAAATAAATATTAAGAGGGAGGAAAACCTGGTTCATCTGTGACATGGTAAAACCGCAGCACTGAAATGTAAACAACTTCTGTGGAAGGGCTTTTATCTGCTGTTATATTGTACCACTTAAACAAAACCGATAAGCAATATAGACACGAAGACCAGGAGGGAAAAAAAGGAACAACATTTTATTGTGAACATTTGCATAAAGTTCTATAGATATCCATCCTATTTACCGCTTTGTGCATTCAGCAATTGATAGTGAAATATTGTTGACATTTACTGACATTCTCAATCTGTATAACCTTGATTATTGTTAAAAATATATACTCTGCAGCTGCATTACATCTAAGTTACTCTGAATTATTCAATTCAATTCAATTTTATTTATATAGCGCCATATCATAACAAAGTTATCTCAGGGCACTCAATCACATGGAGCCGGTCGAGACCAACTTCCACACACACACAATTATGGTGCCTCCCATTTGACTATAAATATTAACATTATTTGAAACATGTCAACCTATGGTCTTAATTCTTCTTTATTGGGCTATAAAATCACAAAAAATTATTGAAATACAGAATATGTACAGGTTTTCTTTTAGATTTTGGTTTCTCTCTTGTGTGTGTGTGTGTGTGTGTGTGTGTGTGTGTGCAATGTGGCTCATGCTACTGTCTGCAGCCTGCCCTCCCTGGATCTGCCCACACTGCATTAGTGAGAGCTGAGGGTTGACAGCATGCAGCCAGTGACCTCACTGGACACCAGTCCATGGTTCAATATCTACACCTGCTCTATCCAGTAGTATGAAAATCACTTCCACCAGCTGTCGTGAGATAAATAGGGCAAATGTGCAATAAGGATGGGCCTGATTAATGTTCAGCCAGATAATTCTAAATTAGAGGATATTGCCACATTGTTACTGAGCCATAAAAGTCACAGGAAGTGATATATATATGTTGATTTACAGCCCTTTGGTGGAACTGAGTACACAAGCTCATTTGACTATTAGATAAGTTTTACTGTTTTGACACTGATGATGACACTTCAGAGTGGTCAGTGTGGAGCGCATGTACATGCGACCAGTGGACTTGTGTTCAGGCAACCCAAGGAAAGACAGATCAGAATTAAAGCAAATAAAACAATACACTCTCTGCGACCTGTCAAATCCATATCATCTCCAAAATGTCAATTGACCAAGATAAACACACTCACAAAAATATTTAGGCCTAATTTTAATATTTATGCATTTGAATTGCATATAAACTTTCAATCCATTTGGATTACACAGTTTTAACATAAACAAACTAATAAACTTAATGTGATTAGTATTGGTCAGTCAAACACTAATGAAACAATTAAGAATGAGATGTAATAGTAATAGTATTAATAAACCCAATTTACTTAAAATGCATAAACGTAATGTATTTTTCTTAATAAACCCAATGTATTTTAAATTTATAACCATATATTTTAAATTTTTTATTTTTTTTCTATTCACCCCACTGCCCAATATCTAACTACAATACATAAAAATACTTATTTCACATTTTAACAATTTATTAATGATCATTTAAGGCAACTCCAAAATCAGTTCTTCTGTGATTTAATTTATAATTGCAAAACTGCATCCTAGGCTTTCTGAAATCACAGAAGAACAGTGAGAGCCAGGGTTTTGATGGTCACAATGGAGAAATAATGCTAGAAACACAGAGCTACAACTGCCTTTGTTTTATTGTAAATTAAAACGGAACATTATTTCGCGTTACTCACTGAATGCAGATACCCTCAGGGGTTTTGAATGACCCCTTGAGGTAAGGTAACAGCAGTGTTTCACCTTAATTAGATGTTTTTAGGGAGGGAAATTAGCTGCAAATTCAAGTCTGACTCCCTGTACATGTTCGGCTAATTCATATGTGCAGTGTGTGCATGTTCCTGAATGCATGTCTGTGTCAACGTTTTTTTTCTTTTGGTATTTGTATGTTAACTGTGTTTGTGAGAAGTAGCTGCGACAGGTAACCAGGAATTATCCAGTGGCTTGCTCCCCAGACAGACTGTGTGCGTACGCAGTGAGCCAGGTTAGTAATTGTGGGTTCGGAGGGAGAGAGGCTATTATCATTAAAGCGAGAGTTAGCTTGCTGTCTGAGGCCAGGTTGAACAGGTAGATGTTCCTCCAGACAAACTGATGCTTACAAGCCTTCTTTTTGTCCCGTGTGTGCTCAGTGAATCAACTGCTGCCTAGTAGCAATTACTGGCAGGCCGTCACAGCAAATAACTATTTGTCTTTATTTGAATACCATGCTGAAACTAATTTTAAAAAATGTGAAAATAAAAGGTTCTGCTGATAGCGCTGAACATCTCTCTACTGCAGCAGTGTGCGACATGCGCATTAATAATGTCAGTTATTAGTCCTGTGGGTTGTGCCACCTGCAGCCCTCAGTCTGACAAACAATGAGAGCTGCTCAGATCTGGGCATTGAGAGCCACCTGTGAGTATCTGTGCGTGACAAACTATACCTGTGCATCAGCTCTGGACTCTTTTAACACCTGCAACTGCTATGACAGCTGCTCAGCTGTACTAGGACTGTATTGAGAAACAGCAAGAGAGAGAGAGTCGGGTACGTGTGAATTATTTCCTAAAAGGTAGATTTCTTTAATCTATTCTCTTAACCTTAACCTTTATTTAACCAGGCCAAGAAAGCAGCATAAAAATGTAAAATCAGACAACTGATATGCAAATAATATTAAAATAGATAATAAGAGTAAAAGTAGACTAAGAAAAGACATGGAGTCATTTATTATTGAGTTTATAATTGAATTCTGACAGAAATAACAGGCCAGAGGCTGAAACAGAGAACATGGAGGCTTTCTTTATATTTCTGGCTATGTATTTTATTTCCTAACAAAGATAAAATGAAAGAAAAGGGGTGCAAATGAAGATCCTCAAAATATTTCATAAAACACAATTTCAAAACAGAAACAGGGAACATTCTGGAGTATTTCTTTTGGTTGATTCTTTTTATTACAATAATTTCCTCTTCAAGAACAAAGAGTATTTTCTTAAAAAACAAATATATCATTCTTACTATTATGTATCTTTCACAAGTCAGGAGGAGACAGAGTTCTCGCCACGGACTGGCAAACCAAACAAAAAAGCCAGCAAAACAGCCCTGGACAACAGACAAAGTTTTATCAATAAAGATGTTCTTTCTATGAAAATAATCACAGCGGCCAAACAAAACATGGCGCAGGATCCAGAGTTGCTGTCTGAGGTTTGCCAGCAGACACTCATGAAGCAAGAGGGGGACAGGGATGACGCCACAGGGCCTTCTTCCCTCAAATGTCCCCCTCCACCTGTCCCAGTCCACATTCCAGCACTATGACCGGCTCATCTGTGTCCCCTGCAGGCAGGGTCCAGAAGGTCCGAGGGTCTTGGGTTTTCCTGATAACAAGGGATGATGTGTCTGCCAGCTCAGCCGAGTGGGGGAAGGGTGAGGGGGACAACAGCAGAAAAACAGGGAGATTAAAGCGCACAATAACACTTTTTTATCATTTACTATGTCCACACTGCATGTAAAAAGGAGCCTCACAAGACCCAAAGACCCACAAAAACAAGACTTTGGAGGAAGGCCTTGTTGTAATTTTGCTTGTTCCCTTCCTTTTTACAAGCAGTAAATATCAAGACAAAGGTGTCACTTCCATTTCAGCACGGTGTCTTCATTATTGTATACATTTTAAATTGTTTTCCTAACGTTTTAGGTACTTTACAGATACAGTGGGAGTTTATAAATAGCTAAATATTCCAATTTTGGAAAAGTAAGAATTGGAGGACTTATATCTAAAAACTCTGGCGCTGGTCTTTAAGACAGGAATGGAAAGAACTTTGATTTCTTCAGTTTATTAATAGCACATGGCAAAGACGTAGTGTGTGCGACTGTGTGAGCAATGTGTGTGTGTGTCTGTGTGTGTGTGGAGCACACAACAGGTGCCAACCATAACAGAGGAGACGAGAAAAACATGGTGGGGTTAGCTCACAGCCGGGCTTCCTGCTAACACAGTGTCACAAACAGAAAATGGGACGGTGCGTAAGTTTGAGCGAGCCTGTGCGATTTTGTGACTACGTGTGATGTTATGTGCGTGTTTGAAAGATATTGTGAGAGGATGCACGTCTGTGTGTGTGTGTGTGTCGGTGTTGGTGTGTGTGTATGTGCCTTTGTCAGTGTTTGCAGCTGTACATGTGCAATGAGCAAAAACAATACAGGAAAATGAATGAGGTATGTGTAATGGCTTGCTGCTCTGCTATGTTCATTAGGCTATAGTGTGTGAGAGAGTGTGTGTGTGTGTGTTTGTGTGTCTGTGTGCCGGCGTGTGTTTGCTTTGCTTAAACACAGATTCCTGGGAAACAGTAGGAGGTATGGAAAGTGTTCCCTGCACAACTACTGAGATTTGGTTGTCAACATTGTCGGTACAACATCACTGACAGTAACACGAGACAGATGCTGACACTGTAGTGGATTACCATACATTTGTTTGGCTCGATCAAGTAATAGATCACATTTCTCATTTCTCTGCTGCCTCTGTGAAGAGTGACATACATTTTGGGACTCAAATGTTTTGTGGTGAAAATATGTTATTCAAAAGAGGAGTAAGAGCCAGCATGTCTTTTTCAAAATGTCCTCAATGTGGTTCCACAGCCTGCTAAAGCACCATATACTGTATATTTTTAACCAGTATTCACCCAATTTACAGTACATTAGCTGCTGCCTCTGTCAGTGTAACACAAGAAGGTCTCTTACAGCTGTTTGGATCCAGAAAGACTTCCATAAACCTTTTTTTCGGCCTCCTTGTGTATCACTTCACTCCCATTCTATTACCTGCTCTTTTGCACATAATCATTAAGTGATTGTTTTTCTCTGGGTTACTGAGATGATTGAGACATACTGTTCATATGCACTATATACTTCATGTATGTTCCTTGTTAGAGAAGCCATTATGTTGACATTGTTAAAGTTGTTTCCCATATGAGGCTGTACATTTCCCAATGTGCACTTGGCTGTCCTCATATGGCTGGGCTGAGCTGGCTGACCCCCAGCACAGTTTACTGAGAGTTTCACTTCTGCACCGAAGTCCCAAAAATATTTCGGACACAGACAGCAGTACAGCTGGACGCCCTATAGCTGACATTTACAACAACCTCTCGTTTTACAGTGATTCACAGCACATGCACTACTCGAGATGTATATTGCACCAGATGCAGCAGTAGAACTGTACAACAACAAAAACCAAGACATCAGTGATGAAATATGTCATGCTGAGCAGGTGAATAGGTCAACCAGCCTGAAGGACTGTGGTGGAAGTTTAATTTTGGTGCTTTGCTCAACTTCTAGGCTGACAGTATATTCGACACAAAATCAATTTTGGAATAGTTCAACATCTCAGACTGATGTCGAATGCGGTGCTGCAAATTTCAGTTTCCTCACTGCGACTTCAGGTCTATTTGTTTAATGTTATCTGTGCTGGAGGAGCTTGCAAGTTAGTAAATATTATATTTGTTATATTAATTTAGTAACTGAGTAAATATTGGGTTAGTTGACCAGTTGTATGTGAGGGTGTATTAGGAGAAGATAAATAATGATAACGTTTGAGTCCAGTGGGCCAGCCTGCAACCAAAGCTACATATGCAGCTTCTTTTCAATCATAACCCTGAGGTTTTGCCTGTGCAAACACAGCAACATATACTGCTTTCAGAGTTAACTTGGTAAGTTTGAAGCAGACATCACTGAGGCTTTTAAGCCTTTAGGCAATGCTATCAATGGATTGTGAAACATTTTTCACATTTTTTTCTGCGAACTGACCCATGGCACCTTAATTTACATGAAAGAACTTGCACTGCTTCATCTGATAGCGCTGCATCACTGTGTATGATTGGCAGAAAAGTTGTTGCTGGCAGCAAATTATTTTTAACCAGCCTAAGCATATGAATGAAAACTTCAGCTACAGAAGCTATTTCTCTCCACTGGCCAGCAGAAGAACCGTAATGTGTGTGTGTGTGTGTGTGTGTGTGTGTTTTGGGGAATAGTTTAAGGTGGGATTGCAAATAAAAGTCCTGACCCCGGGCCGTGGAATTCCAGGGTCGGTATTCGAGGAACATGCCCAGCCCTAAGAGCAGGCGAGCCCAAATCCCCCACTGGGCAACTTCGGCCTTACACAACATGTCTACAACACACATGAGCTCACACACAATACAGACACACACACACACACACACACACACACGCACAATAAGCAGACAGTCCCCTACCCCCTTCCTTTTGTTGTTGGTGTTTTTCTCTTCTCCCCCCTCTCACAATGGAAAGGCATCTCCACTCTTTAAGAGGCCACAGTGAGAGATCTGCTAAGTAGCAGAACCATAAATAGAATCTATACTGACTACGTTCTGCGACTACCTTGGACTTCAGTCAACCAACTGATTCTTAGATACAAGGGCTAGATAAGAAACAGGCACGCACCAGCAGGAGTAGCAAAAACACGCACAAACACTCCCTTTCTGTCAAACACAGTTGATAAAGCTCGTTGGCTGCCTCTAACACCATCAGCCTCTCGGGACTTCACGTCTGTTATTGAGGCCCCAGTGGCATCGAGGCGCTCGGTGAGTCGCTGTCAATACAAAGCTCCTTTGAGCTTGAGCATTGTCTCCTCCCTGGCTTGTTCTCTATGATTAGTCAGCAATCTGCTATCATACAGGGCCCTGGCCTACTTCTGCGCAGGAATTCGACCTATGACATCAGTCTGCTGCAAAGAGGCCAAAGTCTGTCCAACATGGGCCTTTAAAAGTCCAGGTGGAATGGTTTGAAGATTTTTGTAATTTTTAACCTCCTATATATGTGATCAGCCCCTCCTTTAGTTGCCTCAGTCATTAACACACACCAGCAAATTTTATTAAATGAGCACTAAAGAGAGAGAATGCGCAAAAAGGTTACGCAACAGAGATATGACTAGAAACAGACTCAAGGTAGACACAAAAATGTTGTTGTGGTACGTTTTTCTTATTTAACCATGACCAAAGGCTTTCAAACCCTAACCACAACCATAAACCTCAACCATACACCGAATAGCTAGAGTTTCTTAACCATACCCAAACCCTTCCCTGCCTAAACCTCACATTAGCCTTAACCATTAGGTAACCATTAATGTGATGAACACAAGATGCCAAATCTATCCTGTTGTCACATGATCAAATTTGTGGTAGAGAAATACATAGTTGGCAACACGTAATTTGCATGTCAGACTTTGTTCTCATTTTCTGAAATGTTTATGAGGTCTTGATGGTGTGTGCGTGCAAACACATACACACACACACATACAGGGATGAAAAAGACCCTGATGAAGGAGGGATTAGAGGGAAGGAAAACAGAAAACGTGAGAACAGAAATGGGAAAGAAAGACTGATTAATCCTCCCTTTGGTGGTGTTCTCAAGACGTTTGATTCAACCGCACACACCACCACCCCCTCCCAACCTGTCTACTTCTCTGTGAGGTGGTTTGATGTTTCATTCTTTCTTATCAATAGCACCTTTGCATCAATTACCCAACAAAAACATCCTTCAGAGGGAAGGGGATGGGGGAGTGCAGGGGGTTGGCTGGGGGTTGGGGGATCAGCTTCTATGAGGGAGTGTGGGAGACAGCCTCCTTGTAGCGCATTCCAGGCTTTTGTCATCTCTGGGAATTTGTTTCCTGTCAACGTCTTAAGCCAATAGATAATATGTTATCAGGGATGAGAGGAGAACCCCCCACCCCCACTCCCCCCATGATGACAGAAGAAAATATATATGAGGAAATGCCTTTTCAGTGAGATGTCTTCTTTAGTGATAAATGTTTGTTGGTTTGGTGTGTGTGGTGGTAATCATTATAACAGAACGAGGAGAGTCAGTTGGTGGAGTCATGATATAAAGCATGGGAAAGGAGAGGAGAGGAGAAACAAGTTAGAAAAGTCTTCTTGGGACCCCCACCTCCTCCCCTCCCTCCACAACAAAAAAATTATTAAGAGAGCTGATAAAGTCAAGATGCTGCCAGGATCTTACTCGAAGTGACATAAAAGATGTTTACAGATTTCTCTCTAATATGGATGTTTTGGGGTATTATTTCATAGCTGTTTGGACTAATTTACGAGGTGCTCCACACATGAGCTTGTTCGGTTTTATAGCCCTGTGTTTCCCTGTGTCTGCAAAGAGATGTGTGTGCCCTCTAGACGGCCAGCCTGGGGCCAGTAAACCTCTCTCTGTACAGGCAACCGCAACCATTCTCTCTAAATTACATCACCTTTCCAGATCCCACCAGTGAAACCAATGCTTAGCTGCTGCTGGCTTCACCTCTCATTTTGTTTTCCTTTTTGTACTTCTCTCTTTTCTCTTTCTAGATTTCTTACAATATGTAAAATCCTTTTGTAAGTCATAGCATATTAGCATATGTAGAAACATCATCATTTTCCTGCTTTATTGCATTTTTGAGTCCCAGTTTTCTCCAGTGCAACCTGTGCAACCCCATCCTCTCCTTATACGTCCCTGCTCCCTTTCATCCCGCTCCATCTCTGAGACCAACTTGGAAGGAAGTGACTGTGGGTCAGTGGTATGTCTGCAGAGTAAACAGTGGCTAACGGAGGCCTGGACCAGGCTTATCAGGTCGCGTCTGTCTGATTGACCCTCCACTCCCTCTTTGTTTAGACGTCCTGACAGGCGGGTCACCACTCCACATCCTCCTCCGCCTATGTTCCATTATTCCCACAATTTCATGTTGTAAAAGTGAAAGGCCATGTTTTACTTCTTTACTTGAAGGGCAAACAAACAGCCGGAGCTGCTTTTGGGGAAACCAAATACTGCAATAAAGGGACTTGGGCTGCCACCTGAGACACTGCGGGTCATGATGCTTAGACAGGCATCTCTGATATGTGGCTCATTCTACAGAAACAGTGGGGAAAGGTAAAGGCACGTTGTGGATCGTTTGCAAATATTTACAGCTTACTTGGACAACAGGAGGAATGCAGGAGAACGTCTCTATCAGAGGTTACTTACCCCCCACATTCCTCTTTCCCCTCTGTGTGTGGTACCGCTGTGTTCTTCAGCTGTTCCCCAGGTCTGTCTGAGGCCACTGTGGCCTGTCAGATTAAAGCTTTGCTCTCCCAGTCTTCCTTAAATGCCACACGCTTTGTTTTCATTGAGGAGGGGTGCAGAATGTGTGTGATCTCTTGTCGGCCTCCTTCTCATCCATCTCTGCCAGAAGTAGAGGGGGTAAAAGGAGGTTCAGGCAGGGGCAAGGGACAGGGTCACACAGGGGGAAAAGCAGGGTCAGAGGTTAAGCTAGGTTACCCCCAGCCTTTGCACTAGAGTGGCGAGGACCTGAAGAGAGGCCAACCAGATACACAAAACACACACACACACACACACACACACACACACTTCTCTGCCCACCAATAATGAAGCCTTCCACTGACGTTTCGCTCATGTCTGCAACACTACCGTTATTCATGCAGAGCGTGGCCTGTTATTGAGTGCAGATGTGGGGCTGTAATGAGCAGCGGCTCTGGCACTGACTACCCAGTGATGAACAGAAGGCTGCGCTGTGCCCAGACATGGAAGAAGAGGGGAAGAGATGGATGAACAAAGTGAAATGGAAGAACTGAATGAGATGAGTCTTTTGTTTAAGGACTTTGGGAGATGAGGGTTTTTTCACAGGTGCAGAACGTGTTATTCACAGTCACCTGTGAGCTGTCAGTGGAGTTGCGTGACTGCATCTTCTGCTGTAGTAGCTGTCAATTGGGCACCCTGGTGGCCTAAAGGTTAAGGTTTCAGCTAAATAAAAAATGACACAAGAATATCTAGGTTGTGTATCTTGAACAATCTTTATATGGAAATGAAGCATCCACAATGCGTAATAATTACCTTTCCCCGGTTAGAGCCAGGGATGGATTTGTAATGAGTAATAGTCACCAATAAAAAATACTTTAAAAATTGTTAACAGTGAAGGCAAGATAAACAGAATGGATTAATGAGAGAGATGACAGTAGAACTGAGGGGGGAAAGAGATAAGAAATCAACCCTTTGAGAGCTTGTGGTGACTGTGTATTCTTTTCCTCTGGACTGATGTAGTCCACCACACCACAGTTAATTGGTGGACATTGGTCAAGTCCTGTTGGATCCTTTCCAGGTCTTACCCAATCTACTGGTATAAAGTAGTAGGGTTCAAAGATCTCTTATCAGGGAACCTACCTTATAGATCATCCATATTTTCTGACATCATTACACATATATAATGCAAATAGATTTATGTAAAAAAATATATCTCAAAAGCTGTTTCTCAGGTTCTGATGAATTATTTTAACTAAGTAGTTTACTGAATGCACATGAGACACGACTCTTTTCCAAAGTAAAGATATCCTCTTTTTTACTTGCAACTGCACTTTTTAACTGTGAGATCAGCAAAGCAAAGCTCTTGCAGAATTTCCTCAGGAGAATGACACTATTGAGTAACTATTGAGTGGTCATTTGAAAGGGATTTTCACTTCCCTAAAAGCTGTAAACTCAGTTCTATACTGGTGCAAGGGATGAAGCTACAAATAACACATGTCTTCCAGTGATTCATCATGTGAGAGAATTAAATTAAGCAGTCACTTCAAATCAAATCCTGTCGCACTTGTTGAAAACCAAATCTATCGCTGCTTTTGTATGTAGATATTTTTAACTGAATCTGATACAATCTGTGAATTTAGAAAATTAGGAAACTCGGGCAAACCAGCAGATTGCTCGAATGAAGGCAAATAAAAACAGTTTGTGGCACAATCCTTGACCCTGGGTGGTGCTTAAACAAATCAAACAAAAGGCCGGGACAGACCTGGGTTCAGAACAAATATCTTATCTCAGTCTGTTCCACTTTTAAACTGTCTAGTTGACTGTCTGGGAATATGTGAACATTACTCTCCCTGGCGCCATGGTACACAATAACTGTGAAGACCAACATACAACATGGTTATAGAAGATATATATAATGACATTTTAATGTTTGACTTTTTTTTTATCACGCAATAAAGATCATGAAATTAAACCTCAGAGTTGTCTCTTGTGTTTTCTACATAATCTTTCAGAAGATTCGGGGTCTCGTTTAATTTGATCTAATTACCCGTTATGACGTTAGTGATGATGATAAGAGGAAGAGGGAGGCTCCAGCAGCAGAACATCCAATAACAGACTGTGCACTTGTCTGAGCCTCTGTCCATGGTCCTGAACCACTCTTCTACACCCATAGATCTAGAGCAAGTAGAACTGCCTGACCAGACATTTTATCAAAAGGCAACCCAAACAGAGGTTAAGTTCAAGAACAATAAAAGAAATAAAAGGTTACCAGAATTACCAACAGATGATACTGCTGTAATAAAAATGTGTCACTTATTTACGTGTCACACTTTAAAGTGAGAAAGAAATACTTGCACATGGCTGCTGTACCCGAGAGCAGCCTTCAGTGCCAAGATGCGCAGATTCACTTCAAATCTCATGAAAAATTAAACGCTATTAAAAGTTAAAAGTATAACGTAAACAGAGCAAGCTATCTGCTAGACAACTTCCCACTGCCTTCTGTCCTTTCCCCTTGCCTGAGCATGCCATCCTCCTTTGTTTTCACCTTCTCTTGCTCTCTCCTGAGATGTCAAAGACATAAGTGTGCCGGGAAGAACAGAGCACTCATCTCAAATGGCGTCCACTCACATTATGCATGAGGAGATGTCCTCAGTAAACACCACAACAGGAAGTTCTTGAATCTACGAAACATCCTGCTTTCTGAAAGTTAAATGACGTGCTGTAAATAAGTGGTCTGGCTGGGTAGTTTTTCTGTGTGTGTGTGTGCGTGTATGTGTGTGTGATTGTGTGTTTGTACAAATAATACAAATATGAGCTACCAGGTACAGACTAATAAGCAAAACTTTAAAATGAATATGTTAATTTGAGAACTAGGTCGTACACAGTACTGATGCTAACAGGGTGCCTGTCACTCGCTGTGGATGTGCATGTGTGTCTTATGTGTAACAGGCCATAAACTCAGAGCTTCCACCCTAATAATGTCCACCTAACTAAAACTCACTCCTGATGTCTAACATACTTGTACACACTCAATCATTTTTGTTCAACTTAACCATTTTTGGTCAATCTGTTATACAGTTGAACAGAACATTCAGGAGGGACTAATTGAAAGAAGGAATACATTTGAATTGAAAGTCATTTCAGCAAATGCCCAAAAGTGACATATATTTTTATGGTCAAGTGACAAAGCCTACAAGTAGGAATGGCTCTTGTCCGTCTGGAGCAAAGGAGGAAGTAGAGTTAAGTTGTTATAAAACCACAAAGTCCACAGAGGGAGGAGGTTGGAGTGGATGGACGGGTCAATAAACTGTCAAAGTTTGGATTTTTTTAAAACCATGACCATGGTAATTTCCTAACCATAACCAAGTGGTTATTGTTGTAACAATGACAACAAAGGTCCCCTAACCTTGGCAAAGTAGTAATTTTAACTCAAACCATGACCTTTCTTATCCCTAACAAAGTTGTTTTTGTGCCTAAACCCAACCAAACCATAACCAAAGCAGTGTAAAATCAGAAAACGCAATGCTGTCCTGTCAATAGTGGCTTCAAATCAAAAAACAATTCTAGGTCATGTTCTAGAGAGCATGAACAAATAATGTATTTGTAATTTTATTTGGAGGACTTGTTGACCCATCCCAACATTTTACAGAGGTAGTCAAACCATGAACCATACAACAATAACCATACAGTCAGTACCACACTGGTGGTAGAGAATCAGCCAAAGTGAAAAGTGTCAGCACCCTCAGTCAGCTCATTTAGTAGAGGCTGGAAAAGAAATGACAAAACCTGATAACTGAACTGACTGTTCACTAAGTGCTTGTCCAATCATATCTTAGCTACTGTAGCTGTTAACCAGCTTAGTTTTAGCATTAGCTTACACTTAGCTACAGCTACAGCTGATCATTTCAGCCGACAAAATTTGGCCATGGTCACTGGCTAGAAATGAGAGCTTTTGTTTACTTCTGAGTAAATTTGCAGATCCATTATTTCAACAATTACCATAAATTGTGGTGAATCTGCCACCCTTATCATTGTAAACTGTCCATGTGTCGTGTGAGAATGGGAAACTTGACAGGTGAAATTATGAAGGGGGTGGCGCTTAGAGAACAATTAGTTAATTGTTCTGGCAATTTATCAAAAAATCTATTAAAAAACAACACTTAAGTCTGTAACAATGTTTTTCTTATCCTCCAGTCTATTTCAGATATAATCCATTACAATAGACTGTGGAGATCTAGTGTTTGATGACGTCTAGTGTAGACACAGTATGTTTGGAAGACAGGAAACCATAAAATCTTATGTTCAGTGCCTTATCGTCACCATCCTCCATCTTTACATACTGTATGTCTACCCTCCCCTTGCTCCTTCAGTGTTCTCCTCTGTTCACTTCACTTTTCTCTCAGTTACTGTATTACAAACACATGTATGCACATGCACAGCCACACACTTTAACACATTAGAGGGAACATAAAGCATGGAGTAGACTTTGTCAGCAGAAGCTCAGTTTGTGTTTAGGCTCACTTGGCTCAGTGTGCTCTCAGCTCAGATGGAGGCACATACTGTCCGCACACTCACTGGGTTTTCTCAGGAACAACCAAACACTTTCTCTAAACCTGAACCATTCAGAGCCCTTTCGGAATTAAACTGATTTTCTGTCTTTCAGGAACAACGTTATGGGGGGATGCAAGCGCTCAGCGTTTACCCTTCCAATAGCACAAGCTCCAACTTGCTGTAGCCGGTCACTGATTAACCGAAGTCTAGATAAGATCTGTTGGCTGAGCTGATAAGGCCACAAGGGGAGATCATTGACACTCACACAGCATTATGAAACATGACTGCTTCAGCAGCAACCTGTCTTTTCGCAGAAGTGGAAGTTTGATTGATTCTGTTCTCTCTCTGTGATTTGCTACCTGACCAAACGTCTCGCCCTCTAACATCGTAACCTTTACCCAAGTATGAATGGTACCTGGTATCAAATTTACATGATGCATATTGAATTTCTGAAAAAAGAGAGAGGGATGCTGTGTTCATTGAACAAAGAGGCTTTAACTGTTTCAACATTTCAGTTCATAATTTAAAATACTGAGACTGATGGGATGCAGGCTGAATATTATTTTAGACATTATCTTCTTATTTATTGTGATGTGGTAGACAGAAAGTCATTTATAGATTGATAGTTTTAGGTTTTGCATAGTTTATGGTCCATGTGGCTGCCAGAGTACAGTACCATTTTTAAATTAAAACATCACTAAAGAGACACAAATCAATGGATGGGGTTTGCTGGTTAAAGGTTTACATTTTACATTTGATCAAGTCTGTCTTAAAACAATACTCATATGTACTCTCAGTTCAGTTTTGCTTCAATTGTTTCTCTTGAGTCCATACAGACTGTGAAGAGGTCCATTCCTAATATGATTGCAGTCTAAGCATTGGGCAGGATGGCCCAATAACCAATAGCTCTTACTGTGTATGTTTGGGCATGTGGGTTTTTTTCAAGACAGACGTGAAAAAAATATGATTTACAAGTCAAATGTGACATGTCACTGAACTGTAAAAAGCTACATTAAACTTTTGGTATTTAATGAAAAATCTAAAGCATGTCTAACTAGTTTAGACTTGATAAATGTTTCATCATTTCATCTCCATACCTATTGCTCAGCAGCTTTCTTTGCATCTGTGCCAACACTAGATCTGGCCCTCTGGCTCATAGCAGACATTAATAGATCTGTTTCCAAGCCTCTGAAGTTACCAACAGAAACCTGGCTGTTTTTCCCGGGAACAGGATGTGTGGCCGGACATTCTGGCATAGGAAGCTCAGACACAGTGATGCTGTCTATGGGGCTGATGATTAACAGAGAACCAACCAGAAGAAGGAAAAGCCAAACTCCGCCCTGACTATGACTGGTGCAGAGATTGGACGACGTGGTCAAAAACTCTGTGAACCTGCTGTGCCAACATCCAGCCGTGCTACACCTGCTCACGCTCTACTGTCCAACTATGGGCATGGACTTCGATCTTTAATCAGATCTTCGAAAACCTTCATTCATAAATTCAATAGTTCATTGATAAATAAAAAATAAAAATCGTATAAGTAAGGTCTTTGTCATGTTTTTAAAATCATTTATTTTTCAAAAATCACTTTCTGGTTCATGAAAAAAAGAAATGTGACAAAATTTTAACAGAAAAGTGTCCCAAAATAAAAAGCAAAACATTTTTTCATTTAGACTACCAAGAGTCACATTCTCAGCAAGTTTAATATTTACGATTGATTTAAGAGTTAATATAATTGCTGATTTGACAGCAGGCTCAAGTTACTTGCAGTGCCTAATGTGCCCTAAGTTGGAAAAACTTAACCACACAGTTCTTGCACACAAGAAAATCTTCCAGGTGGACTAGATCGAAAACCCTGACTGAGATAAAACAAAACAATAAAACTCTAACAATGTTGAAACATCAATCCTTTGTTATGTAACTCACTTTAATAAGTGTGTGGGATTTTTTTGTCAATTTTTTAAATCATCATCATTCATAAATTTGTCTCTTTTCTACCTTCACTTGACTCGATTCTCTCATGTTCTCATAGTTTGATGCATGCAAAAATTTGCATATGCACTTCAGACAAAAACAGCTAAAATACCTTCATATAAGCACAGGACGCTCTCACATACATGCCCAAGCACACCATTCATGCACTCACAATTCCACTGCAAACTGTCACTTTCATGTGAATTATACTTCCAGGCAGGGAAGGGCAAAAACCTTTGCTTAGCACAGGATGCCCTTGAGCAGATAACTCTGTTTGATTTGATAGATTTTGGACTTTAGGTTCAGAGATGTCCTGGGAAAGAAATGTCCTGAAATCACGTGGATCAACAGTCTAATTTCACCATGATGTCACTGTGCTTTTAATGTAAAAAAAGCATGTATTAAAGAAGATGTCGTCATTTATATTCATTGTAGAAATTAGAGCTGTTGATACTTGCAGCAAATTAAATAAATTTTAAAGATATTTTACAACCATACAATGGGAAGTTCTTTGGAAATCTTAAACGTTACATCAGATCACAACAACTCTATGTTTCAAGAAGAATTCAAAGAAGTCAAATTTCTCTATAATAAAAATAACTATCAACAGATCTCAGCTGGAGGAACCGAAGAAAAGCCAAAGGGTCACCTGTGGTTTTGTGGTATTCACAGGACATCGATGCCCTCATTCTTTTACTGAGTGTATTGCAACAATATTGAAAGATTCAGTCATCATTTCCCCCAATAATACTTGAAGACATTTGTTCAGTGAAAGGATGTCACACGGGACATGACCTCAAACAGCACATATAACATAATTGCTGTCACCTGCATGATGCCCAGACATTCTTGTGGCTGGTCGGCATTGAGGCATTAATAATCATCCTTGCCATCATCATAACAAGAACACGCCACACTAAGAGATTTTTGTAAGCATGTGAGAGTGGATTTCATCTTAATATGAAATGTGACAGACTTTCCACCAAAGCTGATGTTTCAACACTACTGCCAAAGGAATTCCAATGCAGACTGTGCCTCATTTGGCTGCCTCTGGGGATTTTGTCTGGGTCACAGTGACCTGAAGTCTTGTGAGAGTTGTACAAGCAGCAGCAGTAAAAGTAGAAGGTTTACTTGCAACAGCAGCAGTAATGGATCTCAAGTTTTGACTATTATTTTGACTACTATTCGAGATCTTTTTCTTTATCAGAGTGGAGCATTAGAAACTCATTAATGGCATTCCTGTTGAGGCATGCTTAGAGACTTTTGGAGAAATGCCTCCTTGGCTTCAAAGGCCACATTGGTATGCTGCCATCTGCAGTCCTGTCTCTCTCTCTCTCTCTCTCTCTCTCTCTCTCTCTCTCTCTCTGCAGGATGTCTCCATGTGCATTTGTAAAACTGCCCATACAGGTGCGTGATCTTGTCCTCCTGCACTCACAATGCCATGCCATTCCCTTTAAGCCTGTTCACTGACTTCATCTGTGCTGTGCAGCGCAACAGTTACATTTCACAAATCTGACATTTAAAACAAACTGTACTCTTGCCAAATTAATAATTCATCTGGTCACAACTGCTTTGCCCCTATTTGTATTTTTTTGTCCAATGTTTTGAATGTTGTCCAAAACTTTTTTGCTACACCTCTCTCACACACAGAATCCTTAATAAAATTAACTAAATAGCACATCTGGAGTGGCCAGGGGAAAGAAAATGCAATTTTCTTTTTCGGGTATTTTATTATATATGTCTGTGCTAGAGCCAGCTAATAAAATAAAAGATAAGATAAAAATAAATTACAGGCTGGACAAATCAAGATGAAATCATTTTGCAAAATATGGTTGCATTTGATGCCAAGGGGGCATCATGAAATTAAAAAGATCATATGTTGAATCCTTAACTAAAATTAAAAAAAATACCATTGTCTAAAAATATGAAGAAAAAAAATGATATTACTGTATTTGTACCCATATTTAGATTTGTTTTGCAGGTCAGAAAAATTAAAGACATATATCCATCTAAACAACTAATTTGACACATTTTTACAAGCAGCACAAACTGCAGGCCAAGACAAGACCAAGACAAGACACAAATGCTCAAAGGATAGCATCAATAGCATCAATATTCAAAGTGCAATGTTGCTACATTTTGTTAACCATGTTGATGGCTGACGGAACAAAGTTATTTTTGTATCGCTTTGACCTGCACTTTGGGACCACAAACCATTGTCCAGAGGGAAGGAACTTTCTGTGCAGATGGTGGGAGTTGTCGCTTACAATCAAAGTAGTTAACCTCTGTACCTGTCTGATGTACAGGGATGTTACATTAAGTTGTAACCCACCATCAGCATACTGAACCATCTAGTAATCTGGTTTAAAGAATTTCTGCTCGTCAACAAAAAAGAAAAGCATGGTAAAATAAGGTCATCATGGTTTTGTCAATGTGTCATTTGGACAGTTTCCTCCAACAAAACAAACACTGGTGCAAGGATTGGTGCCTACAACTTCACAATTTTCTTCAAATGTCAATTTGGAATCAATAATTGTCCCAAGGTACTAGTAGGATTGCACACATTCCACTGTCTGAACCTTAATGGAAATAACTGTGTGTGAGCTTGTCTTCTAAAATCAATTATCATGTCTTTGGTTTTAGATATGACAACAGAGTCATTGGCATACTTTAAAATTATCCTGCTTTCCCACCTACTCTGACACATATTTGTGTTGAGGATTAATAACAGGGGTGAGAGAACACATCCTTGTGGGGAGCCCATGGAGGATCAAACTTGGTTAGACAAAATACCATTTACTCTCACTCTTTGTGTCCTGTTATTTAAAAAGTCCAGAATCCAGCCCACAAAATTGTTACTCAATTCAAAATGTTCTTAAAGCCTGCTGGTTAAAAATGAGGTTGAATTGTTTTTTAATAAATAAAAGTTTTGCATGAGACCCCTTTCCCTCCAAATGTTTAAAAAGTAAATTAAGCAAGGTAAATGTGGCATCCTCTACTCCTCTGTGTGGTCTATAAGCGAACTGCATACAATCAAGTGCATATTCAATCTTGCTAAAGATTTCTGACCTTACCGGTTTTTCAAAACCTTTCATTACAATTGAAATTAAAGCAATTGGTCTAAAATCATTAAGATTTTTGGGGCAACTTGGTTTTGATACAGGGACTACCACAGCACCCTTCCAGACCGTGGGTACATATTGTGCATGTAAAGACTTACTAAAAATGTGATAAAATACAGGACTGAGTTCTTTGCACAAGATTTAAGTAAACGACCACAGATGTGATCAGACAGGAAGGCTCCTTCTGATCTATGTTTGCAACACATAGTAAAGTATTAATTGCGCAAGAACACAGTGTTGTTACTGATTGCATTTCTTTGATATTATTACTTATTGTTGAAATTTGTCACTGCGTAGCCAAATTTAGGTACTCTATACACTACTGGGTTGCTTAATAGTTGAATAATGCATCATATTTGATAAAGTCTTCATATATTATTCTTAATCTTAATCTGAAAAGTAATTAATAACTAAAGCTGTCAAATTAATGTGAATTAAATAAAAATGTGAAATTATGTTAGAATTGTACTGTACTACACTACAGTGAAAACCTCAAAAATGTACAAAGAAATTTGGATTGAACTTTGTGAGAACTTTCATTCATGTTTTTCTTCTAAAAGCCATGTCACTGTCACGTTGGTGAATTGTCTTTGGACCCCACTGACTGCTACTTGCAGAGTTCCACTCTCTTGCTGAATACCTATTAGGCTGTTAAACACATGCTGTGAATTTTGGCTCAAAAATAGCAGACGGTTATCATGTCTACATTATTAGCTATATGTTTCTGTTATTACGAGTTATATGTGTCTATGTCTTATTTAAAAAATTCACATCACACCTAATTTTAATTCCCCTTTATACCCTAGCTGTTTGCTTCTCTCGTCCGTCCCCCCCTCCCCCCCTCCTTCTAAAGATTTCTGCAGGTATTTCTTCCTCCGGCACTGTAGAGTCTGGATCTCTGCTTGCACCTGCTGTCCCTGTGTTCCTGCTCAACTGCCGGTGTTGCTATTATTGTTACTGCTCTCATTATTCGTATTGCTATTAAACTTCTATTAACGTTTTTATTAATGATGGCATTAATACCATTACCACATCTATTACTTTACATCGCTATGTAGAACTGTACTGTTCTACTGTATGTTCTCTTTCCTCCTACCCAGATAACCGCCCACCTAGAACCTGTTATGGGGCTGCGAGAAGCTGACTGGGGGAACCCACAGACGTAGAGCACACACAGGGTTAGGAATTTATGACAGTTTTAATGTGCTTGCTGGGAACGGAGACAAAAACAGACATAGCGCTGAGTCGGAGCCGAGCCAGGTGGTTGGTGAGCCAGGTGGCAGCTGAAGGTGAGCGGAGAGTCCACAGGTGGAACCAACAACGGGAAGAGGATCTCC
>JAVQJD010014792.1:0-22041 GCA_036023655.1 Nannoperca australis
CCGCCCGCCCCCCCCCCGCCCCCCCCCCCGCCCGCCCCCCCCCCCCCCCCCCCCCCCCCCCCCCCCCCCCCCCCCCCCCCCCCCCCCGATCAAGAGTAGGATTTTCCTGCCACTTCAAAACAAATGACTGATCACCGTCCTGAGGGCTCGGTCAGCACCGCGCCTGGTGTTAACGGGAGGGTTTCTGAGCAGGAGCTCCGGTGCCAAAGTGTCCATCATCCTCTCTTCAAGTGTCATTCCATCACAGCGTCAATCTGAAGCACGCTGGGGGAAAAACACTAAGAAACTTTGACCTGCTGGCGTGCGTCCCTCCTGTTTGTACCTATAATTCCTTCATTTCCAAAGACTGCTGCGAGCGGATCTCTGCGCGAATCTCACCCCCACTCTCTCTCTCTCTCTCTCCTTCTCCCTGGCTCTGAATAGGTTTCAGCCACTCAACAGGGACATGGATCACACCAATTAGACTCGGCTGCTGAGAATACCCGCTCGCATCAACGCATCTTCTCCTGGACGTTTCCCCGGCGCGGCGCAGTACCGACCTCCCAGGCGGAGATGACGGGGGAGATAATGCGCTCCGAGGCTCTATTAGATGAGACGCACACTCAGCTTGTTTCCCCCCACGCACACCTATGGTTTCTCTCCCCACCCCTCCAGCTGTCTCCACCTCGCCTTCAACCACTCCACCCACACACATCCACACGCGCGCACCATCCTCTTTTGGGACCCGTTAGAAACTCAGGAGGGAGCAGGATCGCCTGTAGTTGAACCTCTTTTGGTGGAGTTCATCCGACTCGCTTGATGGCGTTAAATTATCCAACAAATGCGGGCGTTAATAGTCTCAAAGGAATTATTGTATCCGGGTAGAATGGAAGGAGGAAAATCTCCGACTCCCACTTGATTATTAAGCTGCTGGGCAGCCAACCAACAATGTCTACAAAAATCATAGAGTCTGTCCCCTCAGATTCCCGATCTCTTCTGAACGGGCTGGAATTCCTCATCCTTCTGTTTTTATTAAGTAATTATCATACTTGAATTGTTGGTAATAAAATTAACGCGTAAATGTTCCAAAAAGAGATTTATCTCTAACTCCTGGGTTCAGTAGTTTCACTGTCAGTGCATATTCAAGTTTCATTTCTAAATAGGTGTAAATGGAAGAAGTCTGAACAAAGTAATTCTAATAGGAAGAAGGCGTCCCCCCAGTGGCGTCAGTGAAGGGGCCATTGCAAAATATAAGAGTTCAACTGACCGCGGATAGTTGGGCAATAAATAAGTAAATACAGGAGAACGGGGTCTTTCATTACCTTTAATTCCACATCTAAACTCTCCGATATTGTTCCTAGGATATATTTGATGGCTGACTCGAGGCAACTTGGTTTGAAATAATTTCTGCTTCATTTGTACCCTACAACAAAATTGAGAACGAATACAGCTGCTGCATTTTTTTCTTTACCAAGCCCTGAGAGTGCACCGTCTACTCACACCTTCAGTGATTAACACATAGAGTGAGAGGAGATTGAGAGGAGGGTGAGAGGAGGGTGAGGGAAGGTGTTGGAAGAAGTCAGGTTATGACACTTGGCGCGCAGGTAAACCTCGCAGCAGGCTGACACAAGGTTCTGCACAGATTAATGTGGCGATGCAGCCTCCAAAGGGCCCACAGAGGCCCTAATCCCCCACCCCCCAACACACACACACACACACACACACACACACACACACATCAGTCTAACCTGTTTTAGTGCTTGTAACATTCACTGGTATCAAAGAAAGAAAGAGAAGGAAAGCCGGACTTCAAAGAAAACGTGTGCCAAATAAGTCGTCTTTTTGACCAAATATTGGTTTTTCAAGACAAGATGAATGTAAAAGACGAGTGGTTCCCCCGCATGACAAGAACATTTTCTATTGGATGACAAGAACGCTGGCTCCGTGAAATTTACAAATGACTAGGAATCATGTGTTATAATCAGCACAGAGCAGGACATTTCAGCATATGTGATCATGTGTAAATGAGGTGCCCATGCCGCCTCGGTTCCCTGCGCTCACAGCGAGTCCATGTGTCCTTATCGTCCTCATTCAGGTGACTTATTGAGTTATGCACAGAATTGTAAGAACGAAGCATGTTTCCTCTGAGAACCAAAGCAGATGTTTCCTGTACAGTGACCTTCTGGTTTCTTTTCGGTTATCGCACCAAAACGTGTCTCTTGTGTTAATTAGAATGTTCCCCGCGCACGGAAAAGGTAAGGTAGTGAAAGAAAGCAGACAAAGATAAGCTTACTTTCTTTAATCACGACGCACAGTTTGGCCACACACTCGGTGCGCGTCTTAGCGAAGCTTCAAAAGTTTACGCGCCTGGGCGTTCGGTTGGAGATTAATTCAATCAAAAGAAATCAGCAGCCCGAACCTCTCACCTTGGTTTTCAGGGCTTCATGCCGTTGAGGACAGCCGGTCATGTAGGCTGTTGCAACCAAATAATTCCGCTTTAAAACGGGACATCTTAGCGCGGCGCAGGAATGGGGGACTCGCCGCAGCAGCGACCAGCTCGTCTCTGCCGCTCCCGGGGAATGGTGGCGAGCTCCCGGTACCAACGCGACGTCACCCCGAGCCAGGCACACAGGTGGAGAAAATCATCCAAGCCCAATGTAAAGATTTAAAAAGAAAAGTTGGTTCAAACGAAGAGGCTGATTAAAAAAAAAAAAAAAAAAAAGATTCCAAGTGGCTCCTTAGAAAGCGCCTAAGAGACAGCAGAGAGTGACCAGCCTCACTGCGCGCAGACACAATGAGGCGGCGAGTCTCTGACAACTGACTTTCACCTGAAGTTTATTTCTCTGATGAAGCCTGTGAGCCGCATGAGTGCAACCGTGAACAGAAACATCCTGCACTGGAGAAATCTGCCTGTTTTATAAATCGCAGTGTTTGGGATGTATTTTTCTTTTTCATCTTGAAAACGGACTTTTTATTGTGAAAAGTCAATGAGATCAAAGGGAAATCTGATTATCAGCAGCAGCATTAGTAGTAGCAGGAATGCATGGGAAATCTATGGGAATGCTTTATAGCACTGGGAAGACTGGTGGTAAAAATGATGTAAAACCATCTCATTGAGACATAAAGGGAGGGGGGGTATGGAAAATGTATGTACATTTAAAGGCTGCCACTCATATTGATCATAATCCTGTTCTTTAGAGTCATTGTTAAAAAATAACGACTACTAAATAAAAACTACTGTGCATAGCACTTTAAAAAGTTACATGAAGAAATTAGAAATTTCTAATTTCTAAAGAAATCAGTGGACTAGAAACATGTGGTGAAGAGGCCATGTAGGGAATATTGTTTGCTTTTTTAAAATAGAAAATCTGATGCCAGTTGCTCACTACTTGTGCCCATTTTTGAGCAGTTGCAGCTGAGAGGGTGGCAGCATATTAGTCAGTGTGTACGTTTTGAAAGCCAAACTGAGTTGAGTCACTCGCATCAATCAACAAACCCAACCAGACCTTGCAGATATAAAATACAGGAACACAGCCCCGTTGGTTTATGGTGCAGTTCAGATCTTAGCTGACTCCTCTTTAACTTTATTTGTGACACGTTGGAAAGGTTAAAGATACAGTGCCGAGTCTATCTCAGCTGTGGAGACAGCTCTTCATGCAGCTGCCTCTCTCTTTCTCCCTCCTCTGTGCGCCCAAGGGCAACTTGCCTGACATGAGCCTCTTTTTCTAATTCACTCAGCAAGAAGAAAAAGGAGTGCACAGTGGAAAGCTACCAAAGAGCACATTTAATTCCCACTTATTGACTCAATACAATGCCACCGTATAATATGTTCACTCACAATACAGTTCTGAAGCTCATCTGCAGACCGTTAAGCTCTTTTTCTGTCTTTTCTTCAGGGCCTAAAAATCAGTAAGCTGAGGCGGACTGGGTTTGCACAGCGACTCTGTAAATGAAGCCAGGCACCATTAACAGGATAAGGTACACCGATAGATATCTCGTGTGTATTAACACGTCATAGTGGGACTGTAAAACAAGATGTGCTAGAGGTCAGCAAGGAAAATGAAAGGAGGATGTGATACACACACACGCACGCACACGCACGCACACACACACACACACACACACACACACACACACGCACATGTCTTCAAATCCACCAGAGGGTGACTCTTTACTTGAGAGACCAATAATCATGTGGCCCGATTTTTTCACAATGGTTATTAGAAAATTGATGGGTAAAGCTGTTTTTGCACATCCCTGTCAGGCAGACGCCAGGCGCAGAGGTATTGGATTTTTACACCTTGTTCAATGGAGGGTAATGTTGCCTTCATCCGGAGAAGTGTGTTTGTTGGGGGACGGGGTGTTTGTGCAGAAAAAGTAGATTAAGCTTGTGCTCCATACACTTGTATGTGGTAAAATCAGCCTAACCCTGACAGTGCATAGGGCTGGAACAGGCAAGCCTGCAAGTACTGCAAAACTGTGCTTATACATTATGTGAGTAAATATATTTAGTTGTGTTTAGTTGATGCACAGGTGACTGCTGACTTGGACTGGTATAAACTTCTTCTATTCAATAAAGTTGGTGGGTACAAATACAATTGCAAAAATATTACTGTTTAAGTCACATAAATGTTTAAACATTTAAGCTTTAAACAGCAGGAATCTGAGCTTTTTCCCCTTGTCAGTCTTAAGATTAAGGCAGTACACATTTTTATGGACAAGGTGAAACCTGAAAAGACAAATGAAAGGGATGTGTTTCCTTTGCAATCATTTCTACATAACTTTGATTTCCTGCATGATGGACAAGGTGAATAAAAATGGTCTCTGCTTCTTTCACAAACTGCCTGACTATGCAAAGCATCTCGACTTCTCTTGGGGGGTGAGACACTTCGTAAGGGTCCAGAGAAATACAGGATTCACAATGCAATATAGGATGTCTTGGAAGGACTGAATCAGGTCAGTCTCAGCACCTTTGTGCACCTGCTCCATTTGGACTTTGTGTCAAAGGTTTATCACGCTTCTTTCAGCCTGGTACTAACCCTCCACTCCAATCTGCTGCCTGCAGACCTCTGCTGCTTATCCAATCCTGCACGGTGTCCTAAACCCATAACCCAACGCACCCACATTGAAATATCATATTAAATTATAAAACAATACCTGAGAAGAATTACATAGAGGCATAATCCAACAAGTGCATGATTGAAAAAGGATTAGGTGGGCGGAGGAGGAGGGGGGAGGACGGGTCCACAGTTTGCTGGATTTGTACTTTGCTCACAGGCTGAGAGCCGTCTGCCTCAGGCTGATTGTGAATAGTGGCCATCCCGTTCAGATTTACGTGCCCCTGCGAGTGATTTGGGATTTACTTTCTTAACAGGCACCGTCCAGATCTGTCCTTGTTGTACAGTGTGTGTCCGTCCATGAAGTCACGCCTCAGCGCTTGCAGCTGGATGCATTTGTGATAGGCAGTGGCTTGTTTCGGCTGAGATGTGCAGCTCAGGGCTAGAATAAATGCTGTTTCTCATTTAAATAAGTGTACTGTTTTATTACTGTTGAGATAAAATATAGGAAGATACAGTGGGGCGGAGTTATTTTGGGGTTTTGCAGTATGGGTCAGTTCCTGTTGCTAATGATAATGATGACAAATGGTCTGCCCTGCAGGACCCCAGAGAAATGAAGTCCACATCTCCGGGGTTTGGCACACCAACTTAGCTTTTGTCAATACCATGTTCCCAAATTGTCCTCACAGGATGTGCTGACAGAAATATTGGTTACTGTAACAGATTGTGGGAAGTGAATCCTATTGGCTTGTTCACGGTGTCATTAGCATACAAGGATGATTGAGCGGCCGTGATTAGATACTGTGTGCCACCAGAGTCCAGTCAGGTTTCAGCAGCGATCGGAAAAATGAGCTGTAAAGAAACACATTCAACGGTGTATGAGTCTCCATTCAGGATTCATACTGTATGGCGCTTTGATATGCTTGTTAATCTGGTCACTGAAAACATCAACAGCAACAAATTACTGCAGGAATTTAAATAAGCTTTAACACTACTGACAATTATATCATATCAAACCAAATGACATTACGGAGATTTAGATTTGTCCTGTTATAGTTTTAGAATAGAATTGCAGCGCACAGGTGAAAATGCTGAGATCCATCACTTTTCAAACAGTACAATGCATGTTGCAATGTGTGAACTGGTTTACACTTTGACATGGTAAAAAGACCCAGTGTTGTGTTTTTTTCTTCCTAAAACCAGGTGGTTGTTGTGTGACAGTGTCACCAGTGCTGTTATTTTTAAATGGAGCGCTGTTAAGACATCAGACAACACATTATTCTAATTTACAGAGCAGTACAGGAGGAGCCCTGTAAAACGAGCTGAATGGCTGTGGTCATCACAGATGTGAGGAGCTGAACACTGTGTTCCCCTCTTTCTAGAGGCTGACAACTCAAGGACAAACCCATATCACCGCCATCAGGTAGAAACCACATAACTGCAAGTTAGGTCTCTCTCACCACTTGTAACTGGAGGTTTTTGTTGTCACTTATGTCTCCGGTGAGTTTCTTGAAATCACTTCTGTGACTGCTGCGCTCTGTTACAACCCTATTAGCAGTTCTCAAAACCTTCCTCATTCCTGCTCTGCTCCAATGAATTCACCCGCCCAGTCAGTGTCTCAAAATGTTGGATACTGTGTACCACTGTGCTTTGTGTTTTATTACAGGCTGTGGTTATACTGTACACCATTGTATTTGTATCCTACTGCAGAGTGACCATCACTGTGTACATAGCTGTGTACATACGTGTGTAGAAATCAAAACCAAAATTACGTGCACTCTCAAAATGTGCTCCAGACGTCAGTTCCCAGAGTTAGAGCGGAGTTGGGCTGAAAACGTTTGCAATACGTTGCTCCTTTCTGCTGGAACAATGAACAGTGAAGTGAGTTTTAAAAATCCTGGAAATTGCACTCTTGACCAATGTATTTGCTTGAAAATGTGTGACAAGGATATATCCACACCAATACCTTTTTGTTTTAAAATGCATAACTTTTGCTACGTTTATGGCTAGTGTTCACACTACTCCAGGGAACCTCTAAAACTGAAACTTTTGAAAATGCTGCTGACCTTGTTTCAATTTGAAAACTTTGTGATTGTGTTTTAGTGATGAACTCACAAACGCAGATAGCCACGTTTTCTTTCCTGGTTCATATCAGTCACAACATGTCCTTCCCTGATTCTTCACATCCCTATCACATGACCCATTTCTGGAAGACAACAAACAACATCAGCCTTGACAGAGTGATTGTTTGGAGGGCTGATGATGATGATGATGATGATGATGATCTACTTCCGTCACTCTTGATTTGACGTTGTGTGTCGCGTTGTGAAAAAGACGCTTCGGAATCCGATTTGAGTGGCCAGAGCATCCAGACTGATCCGCATCTGTAGAAATCCCATTAGAATTGCATTCCATACCACCTGCAAATGTGGCTTGGGTCCAATTTACAAAAATCACATTTCATGTGACGTTTTGCTGTCCAGACTTTCTAAAATCAATCTGGATACAATCTGAATATGCCAAAAAACTGATTTGGGCTGGCAGTCTGACCTTACAGGTGCTGAATTGGACATATTTTAAAATCAACATAACATCATTTATTATACTAGAATACATCACTTTATTCCTCGCCCACTAATACAGGCTTTCTCTGTCAAAAAGTTGAAACACAAGTTCCACAGACAACAGCCTATATTGTGACTCCAGTTCACAGGGTCTTGGACTGTGCTGTCTCTCAGTCTCGTTCACCCATCCTGCACTCAACAATGAGTCTTGAAATCAGTTAGATTAAGCACATTGTCTATTGATTGGCTCCTAAATTGCTGTGCAATACGAGACAAATAATCCCATTTCAAGTTTCAACACTTGTTTCTAATGGGTTCCAAATCATTTCAGGCAGGAATGGATCACAATTAGTTTAGCATTTAGCTGCCAAGAGTGGCCGTGCATGCATGAGTGGGATTCTGGGCTTAACAGTGCCTGCCTTGCACTGCATTTGACATTTCCATTCTCTGGACAACTTCCTTTGTCCGGCCTTTTTCTCTCCAGGCACCTGTAGAGGCTGAGGAGAGATCCAGCCACTGTGTGCACATTAGGCCAGCTGCAAATGTGGAATTTAATTTGAGTGAAAAGAGTATGAATTTATTTCTGTCTTTCTCTAACACAAAAGTTCTTCTTGGGCAACAAAAAGACTAAAAACTAAAAGACCCCTTTCACAACAGAGCAATGATGCAGGTAAAAAAAAAACCTTGCTTGACATTTGACAACAAGGCCCACGTCGTGGTCACAACCAGGGTTTGAGTCAGTCTGACTGCTTGACCTTTGAAAGAACGAGTGAATTTTTGTTACTGTACAGCAGAGAATGGCTGTACCTTAAACTGTGAAGCTGCTGATATCAAACATGCTCGAATGTGATTTTAGAACATTTGCTTTCATTGAAGTGTCAAAAAAGGAAAAACAAAATGGGATGTTTTATCAGAATTTTTACATCTGATCACTTTTATTGCAATGGCACTGAAAGCCATGTTTAGCAGTGACATATATGTGACAGCAGTTGCAGGAAAAAGTGGGTTTTTCCCACTAATGTCCCCAATGACCATTTGAAAATACTTTCCTTTCAGTTGGTCTCTTAAAGGTAGAATGTGTTAGTAGGACTGACATTCTAAGTCGGCTCCTCCTCCCCGGCTCTTAGCTTCCTATACAACCTGGCACCTGGTTGCTGCGGTTTTTATAGCGTCTCACCTTAACACCCTGCACGCTGTTATTGGCTGGAGGCTACACGCACACTGCCCAATGATTGACACCCAGAAGTATCCCAAACCCAGCAAAATAAGAAAGAACAGGCAGAGGACAGGGTCTCTGTAGATACAGTCATAAGTGATGACTGAGAGGGAATGTTTTTGTATAAGTCTATACAAAGATCCTACTCATTCTGCCTTTAAGCATTATTCAACACAAATACTGTGATCTTACACCAACCCAAGACGTGGAATCTGACATTCCAAAGACATCTGAACAGTTTTCAACGTCAGCATGTGCTTTTATTTAGTGCTTATTAGTTACGACAAAAAGTGTTCAGAATACTCCAAACGTTTGAGTAATGACTCTTAGTTAATAAGGGGCAATAAATAACTCAATTAACAGTTTGTTGGCTCCATATGGTGCTTTCTGGACACTACATGTGACAGGAGGGGACTACTTTCTTCTGTTTCTGTGTTACTGTACACTGATCACATGCATCAGGGGTTTGATTGCTGTGCTATATACTGCTTGCAGTTGCAGTGACTGTCACTTGACGCTTGATAGCGTACAAAGATGTGTTTTATTTCAATTAGTTATCAGTGTTGAGGCAGTGGTGATTGATGACGCTATAAAACATTTTTAGCATGTGGTTTTAGTGTCTTTGCTTTGCTTCACGTTTCAAGACGGAACTAAATATTTCACACAGACCTCACCATCACATTCAGATGTAAGGTTTGGCTTTTCTACTTCCTTAATGGAGTTAAAGAGCCAAATCTTCTACAACATGAGGGTCAAAAAACTAATTGAAAACAAATTTACTCATCAGATTATCTTCAAGAGTCTTTTATTTGGGGTTTGGGTAACTTCAGTTGCCTTTTTCTTATTCATTATGGCCATAACTAACATAGTTAATCAGCTTGTTTTCTGTCAGCGAGCAGTGTGTGTATTCTATTAGCTTCCTGCTGATTCACACAGTCTCTGGATGTGTGCACTTGTTTTTTCACTCTCCATAGGCTCAGAATTTTGCAATATAGTTCCTCCAAATGGAAACCAGAGGCTGGACGATTGCAGCTCAAAATGTTTTCAGATATTATTCGCTTGTTCCTAAACTGACAATGCCTTTGATTTGTGGACACGATAGCTTGTGATTGATTTCCAGCACGTTCATTAGAGAGGTGACTGATGACACTGAAACGCATGAACCCCGTATTTCAAATGATGATGCCGTGCAAAAGATGAACTATCATCTAACATTTTCAGAGTTCTGTGCATTTATTAACTGCTGTATAATTAGAATGCAGAACGGGTGCTTTATGCTGCTCATCCACATCCTGTGAATTCAATGCACACCGAGATTGAATTAATCAGCACAGCCCACAGTGTCTACTTTACTTACATAAAGGTTTATTCAACACATATATATGTAATTATTATATTTAATTAGTATTAATTTCTTTTTTAATTTAACGTCGGGTTTTTTTATATTAAAGTTATGGCTTTTAAGTAATTTTAAATAAATGTATAATTATTTAGCATTAAAGTTATGGTGGCCATTCTTATTTCAATAGACCATCTACATTTTTAATCAGCATCATCAGCATTTCTAATGCCACAAATGCCAAGAATACTTATATGAATTGAACTTAACTGAATCGCCCATCTCACAGATATAGATGCTAAAAACTGTTAAAGTTATAAACTAATGTAATGTATTAAATAATACATTTAAATGAAAATTCATTATTTGTTCATTAATGAACATAGCTGGAAACGCAGCTGTCAGTTCACCAAACTCCCTGCGGTTTCATCCACCAAAATCCAAACCCACTTAATGTACGCTGACTCAAAAGCAGCGTGTGAATCTATGATCGATCAGACCAGATAACACTTTGTTCAACAAATGATGAATGACAAATTATTAAATGTGGTCATCAAACTATTAGCTTTTATGCAGGGATTTATCAACCCTTTCTGATGGTGAAGACTTTATTTTCACAGCTCAGTCTTTTAGATACAGCAACGTCCTTAAAAGCCATGAAGGAAATACTTTGTTGTAAAAACAAGAGTAGCTGTTGCTGTTTTGCAGGATGCTGCAGTAGAATTACAAGGCCAGAGGTTTCTGCAAACAGATGTCAGTGTGCTAGTATTAAACCTAAATAAGGTGCCAGTTTAGTTTATTGAAAGCCAGCCAAAGTAAAACTCCTCCTGACTACAGCCAGTCCAAGTCAATATATTGGTCTAATCCTCATTTGAATGCGGCGTTTCAATCAGATTCCCCACAATATGCATAATGAAATTCATTAGAGTATCAGATGTCTGCAGCGTGGCGTTGAATTTATTCAACAATTTGTAAAACCTCTAATGAAATCCTGCCTCACTCTGCTCTACGGAGCTACACAACTAAAGTTATTAATTAGTCAGAGTTTTTATGTTCTTGTGGTCAAATACTGCTTCAAATGCTTTTCCACCCTGACAAAAACAAAACTGTTCAAATCTAAATGCTAGACCTGAAATAAGTCTAGCGATCAACAGAAACTATATGGGAACTGTTTTGTTAAGTGACTGATGATTGTTTATGGGACTTTTGATTCAAAAGTACCAAACATTTCCTAGTTCCAGCTTCACAGCTGTAAGGATGTCCTGGTTTTCTTAGTCTGGATAATAATAAGTAAGTAATTAAGTTTAAGTAATCATAAATCAACAATCTTAGGGTTTGGGCATTTTATAGACCAATCACTTCTCTAAGCGAGAAAAGAATGGTTAGTTTCAGTACTTCTGCAACGTTTTGGTATAAACTGACAGTAAGTAGTACAAGAAATATCAGTACCGGCTTTCACAAACACACACTGGTCTGGCTGAGTCCGGTGAGGTTTAAAGGTGTAAATGATATGCATGTTTCCTCTTCCAATTCAGGTGTCAAATGATTTATTCAGTGTGAAAACAAGCATAAACAACAAACATCTCTAAACTAAGAACATATACTGTAGATCACATACTGAATGTAGTCACTGTGTGTTTGTGTCTACTAAAGAAATGCACTGAACGTTTAGAAGACTGGAGGGATGAGGTCTGTAATGTGTGTGTGTGGATAGATGTCAGCAGCAGTTCCTTTATGCACTGCCCGAATGATCTGAGAGTTTTCAGATAAGGATCATTTCCCACACTGGTCAGAAATACTGTCACTTCCTCCTGAACTCACACTGTGCAGGTTTTGGAATATTAGTGACAGACCATAATAATAAAAGAACTTTGAGTTTGTTGCCTCGTGATTAAACTGTAACACTACATGTTGATGCTACACTATGGCTGAGCTTCACAGCTCCAGTCAGGGATGGAAAAAGTCTTGGACTGTCTTTTCTGCTCTCCTATCATGTAGTCCACGTGGATACATATATGTCTGGCGCTGTCCTCGGAGGGATACATGCTGACCTCTCCGGTAACCACCGTGTCTTGCACCACGTCCACCGGAGAGTCCAGGTACAGCACCGCCTGCTTCCAGTGCGTCTCCGGTTTGAACGGGGACGTGGAGAGAACGAGCGTCTGCGGCTTGTCCGGGCACGGGAAAGTCACCGTGAAGTAAACACACAGACCGTTCACCGCCGCCGAGCCGAACGACTCGCACCTGAACTTGCCCTTCACCGAGCGCAGCTCCTCCACGGTGACGGAGTACAAGTCGAGCTCGGCGAAGCGGGCCGGATGGGAGAGCACGTCCTCGACGGTCACCGAGTTCACAGTGATGTCGGAGTTCATGATACACCTCCTGGCGAAGTCGGACATGCAGGACATGTCCACGCCGTACTGGTCTTTGACGGTGTACCAGAAATGTAAGCGGTCCTCCACCACCGGGTCGCAGATGGGTGCGATGTAGAGCTCGGCTTTGCTGGGAAGGATGATGCCGCCGGGCTTCAGCCACTTATCGCGCGCGTACAGGACAGAGTTGAGCATGGACTCGTGCAGGAGGGCATAACCCATCCACTCGCTCACTATCACCTCCACCATCTCCGGTAGGTCCACAGTCTCCACTGTGCCCCGAATGACTTCAATTTTGTCCTCCATATTGTTCTTATGAACTATTTTCACAGCCTGCTCGGCGATAGAACACGCTTCGACTGCGTAGACTTTCTTAGCACCGGCTTGAACACAGAAAATGCTTAAAACACCGGTTCCTGCCCCGACGTCCAGTACAACTTTACCACGTATGGACTCGCTGTTCCTCAGTATCGCCATCCGGTACGTGTTAGTTCGGACATGGTCCGCTATCATTTCCTCGTGTATAGTCACATCAGTGTAGCTGTCAAAGTACAGCCTGTCCTGTCGGGTTTTATCCAATTTCCTTTTCTTTGCGACATGAGACATCTTCTCGGTTGTGATGCTACAAACCCACGGTGTTTTGTGGCGCTACTTCCGCATTGGGAAATCTGGAACTTGTAGTTTCCAACCGCACACAATACGAAAGATATACAGTTAAGTAGACTACAATTACCACAACCAAACGGCAGTGACGCGCTGGTCGGATTGCTGCATTCACTGTCAGGGAGAACATGGTTTATATGAGCTTCTCCTGGAAGGAGTAGCAAGTAATGATAAAAATCGTGCCAGTTTAAGATGTACTCTCTTTTCTTTGAGAAAAAATGGCCCACATTGAAATTTCTTACTTGGACATTGAGAAACTCTCTCTATATATATATTAGTTTTTTATATGTTTGTTTTGTTAATGTAAAATTTGATTGTATAATCTACTATAATATTTGCTACATTGTTGTCCCTTTTTTCATGAGGCTACTGATTATTTGTAGAAAAAAATATTACATTAGTTATAGAAACTATATAAACATCTTATAGTGTTGCCTGTCCCTTAGAGGTGGAGAAAGCTAAAGTGAATTAAATAATATTCACATTTGAATTTATTTATTTCCGTCTTTATGTATTGTTTTAATGCATACTTTGATACGTTTTGTTTTTTTATATATTTTTCGCATTTAATTGCCAGTGATACATTTGCTTCAGTTAAGGTACCACTGCTGTTTGGGAAGTGAATGACATACACACAATAATCTGAAAAGTGTACAACATTGTTTAAGCATTGATGCACTATTCGAAAACAGAAAAAGCAGACCTCTAATAAAGTTTTGTTTTTTGTGACTGAAAAATATTTGGTTGTGCAGTTTCAAGATTTATTGAGAGGACCTGCCTCTTTGAAAACCGTAAATAATTCTAATACTTTGTAGTACAATTTGTCAAATTCAAGGCAGCTGTTTTTGTGTGTGTGTGTGTGTGTTTGTTTTGGTACCCTTAGCTCCAGTGTGTCCCTGATCTACGCTAAAAGACTTAAATCATTTTGAGATTAAGTCTAAATTTTCACTAAATGCTCATTGCTCTTTTTAGAAATGCTAAAGAGTGTTTAAGAAACCTTGAACGGTTTTCTTTCTGGAAAGTCCTTGTTTAGAGTCAGGCTGGTTCAGGAGCTATAGCTGTTTCCGCTTGTGTATACCATTATACATATTCACATCTGTAAATGCACACAAACTGACGTTCACTGTCATGTACCTTGTTGTTTATAATGAGCGAGATATTACTTACAAGCGATAGAGTGCTCCGTGCAGAAAGCTGGAGCCACCTCACACACCGCATGTTACAAATAAGTTTTTTTTGTGGTTAACCTGTAACTTGTATTTCGTATTAATAGTTCTGTGTAGTGAAGCCTTTTATTGTTATTTTCCAGGCATAAATGTGCGGTGTGCACCACATGATGCTAGACACTAAAGACTCATTATGAGATTCGTGATGCCGTATCTTCTTGCCATATTGCCTTTGCAGGGTGTTACATTTGTGCATCTGTGGGAAATCAACTGAAGCAATAAATTATCTGGAGCATTTCACTCTCTTAACGCAGGGTCCAATCATCTACCTACTGTACAGTGTCCATCTCATAACAAGCTGCACAACACAGCATGGCCATTACCAGTTCTGAGCTTTCCCCAAAGTCATGGCAGGAACAACACAGCTGCTTGTGGCTCAGCACTCCTCTCTTCTACGCAGCCCCGTGGGACCCTCGCTCCACTCTGTTTCAGAGATCTTTGGCCAAATACACTGGACAAATGAGCGGGAGCTGTATCCTGTTTCATAATGATGAAAAGAAAAAGAGAAGATAGCAGGGGTTTGAGAGGAAAAATACAGCATGATGCTAGGTATTTTGTTTTTAAAAACAAGAAGACGGCAGAGGAAAGGTGGAATAATAGCACTGCAAAATAAGAAAAGAATATGTCTGTCTGTGTGTGTGTGTGTGTGTGTGTGTGTGTGTGTGCGCGCGCGCGCGCGCGTGTGTGGGGGATGAATAGTGGGTGTATGTGCATGCATTCAAATGTACATGCTTCTTCTAAATTTGTATCTAATGCTGCCTATCTAGCACTGGCACTCGTGGGAAAATGTGTGCATTTAATAATTCAGTCTTTCAAAACTATATCGAGAATAAAGCAGGGAAATAATTCTGCTTGAACTGATATGTTTTCAGCTTGAGTAATGGAAAAAGCAAGCATCAAGGGAAAAGAGCCATTCCTCCGTGCTAAACATTTACTTTATATTCAAAGCTCCAGTTTTCCCTTTTGTATGTATTTGATTTATGTTCAACCAGAAACACAATAACACCAAACATTATCTAAAGATGCAGTGTAATCCTAATGTGAGCAGCTATCAAAGCTGGACTCGCACATCTGACTGGTCAAAAGCAAAATTGGACTAAGTGCAAAGGAGGAATGAAAATTTACAATAGGATATATTACTGGACCGTGAAAAACAGACAGTGGAATTCAGATTGTGATTCCATGCTCTTGGCAGGAGGGATTGCGACACAACAGACAGACAAGCAGCTGTTGGCTGTGTCGTCCTCTCCTCCTCTCTAGCTTCAGGTAGAGCTGCTGCCAGGTCCAGACACAGCCAATGACACCCAGCTCCCACTGAGATTCCTGGCACGGTTCACCTTTATCCTTAAGTTAGTACATGACAAATGTGTCAGTATTCATATAGAGAAAAGTCTGGAAACAATGGAATGGACAGACATGCATTTACACGTGTACACACATACACACACACACACACACACACACACACCTCCCTACCATATACCACCATCCAGTCCCAAACACTGCAGGTAAAATTAGAATACTTCCCCATTCCTAAACGAGTGGAGGATTTAAAAAAAGTCACATATTTGCTTAGATATGCACAGCTCATTCTCTTTAATTAAACTTGGCCAATTGTCTGTTTGCATATTTAAATCATAGTCCCACAAGCAGCTGATTGGGGATATGATCCAGTCTAAGGAAGGGCAGAGGAGTGCCTGAGTGTGTATGCGTGTGTCCTTATTGCACGTGTGCCTGTGCCCTATTTGTGCCTGGAACATGTGTAAATCGAGAGATAATGCTAAAGGCGGGGGAGATGTTAGTGAAAGCAGCACAGGCGTGTGAAGGTTGGTCAAGCATGACAGGACGGGTGGAAGCCCCAATCACTTTGGACAATGAGGGGTGTCGTGGAAAAATCGATAACTATCTTCCTCTCCTCCCTCAAGCTCCAAAAGTTGTGTCTGGAGACTGGATAATAGAATTTGTGCCATGTGTGTGTCTATTAATTGTACCTTTTTATTTTTTTATTATTGTTTTATTATCTGGCGCTTTGGCAATATCGTCTTATTACATTCATGCCAATAAAGCAAATTGAAATGCACTGAGAAGGAATGTTTTCATATTGTAAAGAGAGAGAGTGAGAGAAACAAAGTCAATCAAAAATAAATTAAACAATAAGTGATAAAGTGAATAGATATGTACAGAGGAGGAGAAAGATAAAGAAGAAGCGCTGTGTGGGCTTTTTGTACTGGAAGCCCATCAGCAGCTGTTCTTCTTCTTTGCCAGCTGCTGTCAGCATGCACGGCCTCATGGGAACTGCCTTCGCCCTGTCAGTATTACTGGACCCGTCAGCTGCTGCAGCAAACACACACACACACACACAATAACACAACCTTGCATACTTAGATATGTATACACGCATGCATAGCTGCCTGCACAAGCAGCATGGAGAGGCCATTGCAAGACACTTCAGCCCATAGGAGCTTGATACACACACACACTCACACACTGTACAGGATATATACAGTACATGCACCAGCGCATGCACACAAATCCACACACATCGGTTTTGGTGTCGTGATCACCCATTTCAGAGGAAGGCAGACTGCTGAGCAACAAATACAAAGATGCAATGGCTTCATATTGATTGTTCCCGGGGATCAATACGAGCCTACTTTGATATCTCACTCCCAGAGAAAGAGCCCACATCTGTGAATGCTGGTGTGTCATAACACACTTTCCAGTTCTTATTCACCTCCTTATTCACCCTGTTTCATACAGCAAACTTAATTCATCTCACCCAAAAAGACTGTTTCACGCATGAATCCATCTGGATGCCTTCTCCAAGTGTGTGTTATCTACTTTCACGCTATGACATCTCCCTATATGGACACAGTGTGTGCCAGTACTTATCAGTGGAAAAGTTATAACAACGACCAGAGCAAAAGATGTCTTGCCCCAAGCGTTTTCATTCCTCTTGTTTGTACAGTCCACCGACCACCACACATACACACACCACTCCCAATCTTATACCTCCTTTAAGTTGCCCCGGCCAATCACTTTACAGGATCCAGGGATGTCAATCCAGAGTAATCAATTCATTAATTACATCCCTTTCCCTGCAGATTCACTTCCCTCATACCACCCAACTATCAGTTACATTACACTGCAATTAGATGAAATTACTAAGTACAACCTGCATGTGACAGCCGTTAGGGCGGTGTCAGGAGGATATTATGCTGACTCCATGACAAGCCCACTGCTCAGTTTGTAAAATGGAAATATTGTCTGTTTGTTAATGGAGGTTATTTGATAAGTACATGCATGAGGAGATACTGTGATAGTCCCATCAGGATTCCACAAATAAAAAGCCTGAGATAGTTATGCTGCTTGAAAATAATATTTAAAAATATCCTACAGCCATAAAGCAAGGTCTATTATGACCAGTTATAATAAAATATACGTTTACATTTTGGAGAATACATTCATTTGCTTTCTTCTCGAGAGTTAGATGAGAAAATCAACACCAACAACATCCTTGGAAACAAGGAGAAACAGCTAGCCTGGCTTTTTCCTGTGGTAACTTTGTAACCTAGTAGGCCTATATTTTCTTGTATTGATGTAGCCAGGTGCTTCATTGGAATTTCATAGAAAATAACTGTGTAATGAATCTATACAGAAGCATGTAGAGGTGGTGGTATGTTGATTTCTTTAAGCTCTGGACAAAGCCAGGCTAGCAAGTTGACCATGTTTCCGGCTAGTTTCATATTTAGCTATCATTTTCTCATTTAACTATGCAAGAAAGGCAATACACCCTATTTCTTCAAAAACAATGTTTTAGTTAAACACAAGTCTATCGAGGTGTGTCTTGATTGTGTCTGTTTACTTGTTTCTAAGCGATTCTGTGAGGCTGCAATGACAACATTACTGTAAAGAAAGCCAGACTTGATAGATAAACGAATGTATTGGACCAACAAAGTATTGGACATTTTGACATGATGCTGGATGAAACTCAGGGCATTATCAAAGTCACTAGTCACTACAAAGTCACTTCTTCCTCTGGACACCACGAATGTGTGCACAAAATGTTATGCCAATCCATCCAGTTGAGATATAGTTGAGATATTTCAGTCTGGACCAAAGTGGTCAACCGTCCGACATTGCCACTAGCATGGCTGAAAAGGTCCAAAGGCCCAAACTTCCACCTCTATAGACAATTACCCCTCCAAACTTAAGAATGAAGTAAAATGTGCTTGTTATACAAAACAGCAATAAAGTTATCTTTGAAGTAACACTTTTTTACACGACTCTTTCACAAAGGTTTCCTTCCTGCAGCTGGAATTTAGATTGTAGAGTGTCTGAAGAAGTCAGTCAACTTCATGCAATTGCATGCTGTGTTTGCCACGATAGGATCAATCCATTTCGCCAAAAAGGATGACATGTTGTATAATGCTTCTTGCAGCTTTCAAGCATAAGGAGGAAGTTGTAAGAGCCCTTTTTCTCTTGCTGTGGGGATAGCGAAGGAAGAATTAAATATTGCCAATCTACTAACACTATTAAGCTACTAATTTACCAAACATATTTACCAGTAAACGTGATTAAAATAATACTTCAACATTTTGGGAAATTTTCGTATTCACTTGCTGAGAGTTGGATGAGAAGATCGATACCACTCTCACATCATCTATGCTAAATATGAAGCTAAACCAGCAGCTGGTTAGCTTAAATTCTGTGTTTAAGGTTTGTTTTTAGCAGGAGAGGTAGTACAGATGATTTATTTCATGTTTTATTAAATGTGATCATACATTTATTAAATTATGATGTAAATGCAAAAGCGTGGTTGGAAAGTTGTCAAAAGGCACAGCATCATATTCATTATGTGTGAAAAATAAAAATTTTGGATTGTAATCATTTGTGAAACCCATCATGAGTGTGTTATTTATGTGCTAATTTTACTACAAAAAAAATAAGGAAAGCAAGTGGCTTCTCAAAATGTGATGATTAGTATTACATAGTGGTACTGTATGTCTCGGGAATTTCCATAATAACTACAACGCAGTCATGTAATGAGTAATGTTTGCATTTTGAAAATGTGCATCCTCTTCATTCCCTGTTTTATGCAACGCTACATGCTGTGTTCTGCTGTCAGTTTTAATTTTTCTTATGTACTTTGGGCCAAGTTTAAGTCATTCACTGGGAAAGAATTAATTTGCAAGCGCTGTCACCTGTCATGATTAGGCTCATTACTTGTTTACTGCCTCCTAGGCAGCGTGTGCATTGCCTTTTGTAGCCTTAAGGATGATATCACAAACAGCAGAGGAAAGGCTCAGTCTGAGGTTAAGAGGTAAATTTCAACTGAGAAAGAGTAGATAAACAGGCGCAGAGCAATTTAAAACACTGACACACATAGATTACAGCAGGAGCCATAAAATTAAAAGATATGCAACATCAAAACGTATTGTTCAATGTGCTTTTTATTCAAAACACCATAGTTTAATCATTTAGTTAGGTGTTGCTTTGTCATTATGCAAGGTCACTATAAGTCAGAAGACAGTGTTCTCAGCTTCATTTGTGTTTATTTTCCCTTCAATAAATAAACTGAGAGAAAGGCTTGTACTTGTGAGGTGATAAGATCCTCCCAGCTTGTTCTTCACGCTCACCTTGGGTCCTGCAAAGTAAAAATCAATGCTGTTTTGGGAGGACATAAGGCAGTATTCACTTTCTGTTAAGGTAGTGTGCATCTTAAAGGCAAGATGGGAAGAGAGAGCCTGTGGTGTTAGTGCGTTATAGTGGAAGGTTTATCTGGACAGATAGACAGACTCATACACACGGAGACACTGGCACTATTATTAAAGGATAGGGTAAGAGTATAGCTTACCAATAGTGACATGTTGTTTAAAGACAGTTAGCTTCATCTATCCCAAATCAAACCTGCCTCACTCTGCCTTATGGAACACGACAATGAATACAAAAGAAACTCAATCGTTTTTAAACTTGCTTTAATCAATATTTTCATATTATGAAGATGAATGAATGAGTTTGTGTACGGGAGGCAGACACCCTCCTCACATTTAAGAGTAGAGTTTCCTCTTTGATAAAGCTTATAGTAGGGCTGACTCAGATGAACCCTGAGCACCCCCTTATTTATGCTGCTATAGGCATAGATTGCCGGGAGACTTCCCATGATGCACTGAGCTCGTCTCTCTCCTCTCCCTCTCCATCTGTATGCACTCATATCCTATTAATGCTTGTTACTAACTCAACTTCTTCCCTTTCCTGTAGTGTGCTTACTCTCCACTCTCTCTCCCCCCCCCCCCCTGCTATGTTGCTTTCTGCAGGTATTTCTGCCTCCAGAGCTGTAAAGTCTGGATCTATGATTGCACCTGCTGCGCTCGTGTTCCTGCTATAATTATATTGATTATATTGCTATTAGCCTTGTTTTACTAATATTAACATCAATACCATTACCACAACCATTATTTTACGTCTCTATGTAGAACTCTGTTCTCTTTACTCTGAATCATAATTTGGGTCATCCTGTGCACATCAGTGAGATACCACTTATTCTCCCCATTAGCTCAAATGAAATTCTATTGACTGGCATCGCCACTTCTCTGCATGCAGGAAATGATGATTGAAAACAAACCCGAACTCAGCTGCGTATTTCGTCTCTCCTCTGCCTGCTTTGAAAATCACAGACAGGGTTAGTAGACACAAGTGTGCTGTGTGCACCTTAATGGTATCATCTTACATTTTTTTAAATATTGAATGATGATTCAGCATGATTCAAACCTCCACTGCCAAAATTGTTTCTCTACTATAAAAACATGTGAGCTCTGAAAAATTGCAAAATGCGATACATGACAGTTTAAATATACAATCCTGCTCTCCCTCTGCAGGAATAATGAATGTTAAGGTATACTACTGTAGTGTGTGGGTGAGACCTAGGTGCTTTAGATTTCTTTGACTGTACTGTCAGGGAGACGCTGACCAAGGACAGGTGGTAAGAGATTTAGCTGTACAGTATTGCTTTCCTCCGACCAAATCAGAAAATCCATTCATGCACATTAGCACAACTGCTAATTGCTAGGCTCTGTGTCTCTACTTGCACACATTGATCTGTCCACAACCTCCTCCAGTTCAAATGGAATTGTGAAATTAAAGACCCCTAAAAAATTTATTTTTTTGCCACTTTCAGCTACATGATTCAGATATGATGAATAGAAATGGTCACTATGATTGAACTTATAGGCAGACATATAAGATAAGATAGATAAGAGAGCTTTATTGTCAATAACATAGTATGAGCAGTACATAAATAGCTATCGAAATTGCAGTTTCCTCATGTCCCAGCAGGGCAAAATAGATAAATAGAATAGAATAAGTAAAAAGAAAATACTAACAAAACACAGTGCTATATACAATATAATACAATATACAATGTATGGAGAAGTTGAGGTAGAGATTCTAGTGCAAATAACAGCGGTGTTTATTTATTTATTATTATGCGTGCACACATGTTCGTGTGTGTGTGTAGGTGAGTGTGTATCTGTGTGGGGGTTAAAGACTGGGTCGATTTAGGGCAGGGGGTGGGGTGTGAGGGAGGGGAGAGAGCTGAGCAACCTGACAGCCTGGTGGTAAAAGCT
>JAVQJD010014801.1:0-30171 GCA_036023655.1 Nannoperca australis
CACACACACACACACACACACACACACACACACACACACACACACACACACACACACACACACACACACACACACACACACACACACGACTTTGTACCGTTTAAAAATAACAGCTTGATCATTTGCACAGATGAATGAACATAAAAGATACTGTTCCTTGTATGTGGAAACCTACTTGGCAATAAACCTGATGAAAAAAATGTAATCCCCTTCAAAAGGAAAGCAGAGAGTCATGAGAGATGTCTAGCAATTCTACATGGGTGAGTTTTTACCTTCAGAGCTTTGGGCTGTTTATGAGCTAACTTGTACAGGTCGTCTGAAGCCAGGTGTGTTCTTCTTAAGACTAGGTCAAATGATGGGCCGATCTCCTCAAGCTCTATGCGCGGCGTCCGGCACCCAGACTTCTTTAACAGACACCTGCAGGGATACATAGCATCAATATGTCTGCAGTTGGGGGTAAATCCATCAATTCACCTGGATTGGTGATGCATTCATTTCTCACCAAGTCACTTCTAATTTAGGTGCAAACATTATCTCTGTACCTGTAGCTGCGGATGTAGATTTTCCCATCCAGGGCAGTGAAGTGCAGAACATGTTCTAAACCTGCCAGACGCACCGCCGACACAGTGGGACCTCTGAAGAAGTCTGAAAGGTGGGTCCAACTGATATTAGTAGTAGAACAAACTAAACCCAATAAATACAATCACAGAGTATAAATAGTGTATACCTATGAGCAGGCTCTTCAGGCGTCTGTGTTCATTGTCTGTATCAAAAGCCTCGCCTGCAAACACAAGCATGGGTTTGGTCCCCTCAGGACATTTGCTGGTCTGCAACAGAAACACAAAAAAATTAGAATGTAGGAGACCCTGAGGCTACGTCTACGTCCAGCCCACACCCGTTTCCACCAAATCAGCTGTTTCTTGAACTAGTTCCGCTCAGGATTTGTGGAACCTTGTTTAAACTGTACGGAAATGTAAAAACAACGGTTTGTCGTTTGATGAGGAATTCTGTGGTGTTTAAACAAAATCTTGGTTGCAGTGACGACACAGCTTTTCACGGTCATGTTTTTACAGTGAGGTTGCCAGGTATTTTGCTGAATTAACTGCTACCATTACCTTGATCTCACTCAGAGAGACGTACTTCTCAACTCCAAGTTCAATCATATCAAGCACATGGAAGTCAAACAGACGACCTGCAGACAAGGCCAAAGAAACAATGAAAGAAAGCACAGTTACTTTAAGCCAGTGCTTCTCAATTATTTTATGTTACGCCCCCCGAAGAAGAAAACATTTCGCACCCCCCATTCTCCGCTGCGACTATAAATAGTATCATTTGTCTATAAAATTGTTATAAGTACACCTCTGCATAACATTGTATCCTTATTGTATAGAAAATATTTAAAGTGCATCAATTTGCCTGAAATTCAAAAATGATTTATCCTTATTTAAACTATAAACATTTTTGACCGACTAATTTAAACCATTTGATACTGAAAAATTAAATTAAATAAAAATAAATAATAATAAACTCAAATTGATCAGCAACATTAACTTAGGAGCACAATATATAAAACATTTTAATCTACAAAACAAAAATGAATAAAACAATTTGTGCTGATTTTTTAAAATCAAAATGAGGAAGTCAGGATTAATGGCTACAATGAGCACATTTAGCAGACAATGCTGTCCGCTGCCAACATTTTTAGACACAGTAAACACACCACCCTTTCCTCGTCTTCCACCGTAGTCACAGTGAAGCCAAGCGCTACATATGCTTCGTCATATTTCCTCATCTTAGCTTTCGGGAGACTTTTGTTTGTCTCATTATCTCGGTCTCTCTCTGCCTTTCTTTTTATCCCTGTTAAAAATGTTTCCATGGTGTCTGAGGGTTTGTTCACTGCACTTCATTTCTACCGCTGTGCTATGTGTACGCATGCTCAACAACAAAACCCTACACATAGAGCTAATACTCCCTGCTCACACTCTGACAATGAGAGCGCCACTGCCACCTACTGTAGGGGATGTGCAATTACACTTTATTCTAGTACAGCAACAAAAAAAAAAAACATGTTCCCCGGGGTCACACGCGCCCCCCGGCTTTGCCCCACTATTTGAGAAGGACTGCTTTAAGCCAACTTTTGACTGACTGTCCATTACTTTCAGCCAACTTTTGACTGACTGTCCATTACTTTAAGCTAACTTTTTACCTGTTCCTATCCATTACTTTTAACTATTTCAACCATTTAACCACTTCTACCTAATCTGCATGCCAGCTAACTAGTTTTAAGGCATTCTCAATACCTTGTTTTCAGGCATAACAGCTGACTCAATATGTGGATGTATGTTTAACTTAAATAGTAATTTCCATTCTTTCAAATGGAAATTACAATCTTTCCACACAGCACCCCCAAGCAACTGAAGAAGTACCCACTACGGTATAAGTAGCCCTGGTTGGGAATCACTAACAGAGAAAAGAGAATTTACCAAATATGACGTTGTTGGGCCGTTTCTTGTTGTGGGAGCCAAACAGAAACAGAGAGCAGTCAGTCTTCTTAGAAAAGAATTCCTGATAGAGTTGAAATGATTAGTAATAAAACTGTAAAACAAGTCCAGATATTTGATCGTAATAACACGTTTCTTGCATACTTACCAGTGATGTTGAGTCCTCAAACGGCCGTGTTATGTTCTTCCTGAAAGGCAAGTACACATTTTATACACTGCTGTGTTTCCTAACAGATGCAGAACTACCTGTGCTGACTGACAGTTTTCACTTAACACTAAAGATAATATATTTAAATCCAGTTCAAATTGATGTCTTAATTCAGGAATGTGGGTCACAACATATCTATCCAATTCTCTTTTGCATTTTATCTGCATCTGCTGTCAATATCCATTCAGTGTTCTCAGTGGAAAACAGCACATGAAATACTGACTGAGCCCATGAAATTAAATTACAATTAAAGCTACGAGCTGCATTGAAGGGCCCTCGCCAACGTGCACAGGTCGGGGCGTGCAGCAGCCTCCACTTAAAGCAATTGAGAGGACAGCGAATGGGTGCGTCTGTGTGTGCACAATCTCAGCTCCAGCCTGCTGCCTTTGCCCTACGTAGACAAACTTTTAAAAGTAATCGCTTCATTCTCCAGCAGATGGCAGCATTGTTTCACTAATAGAGTCCTCTGTTTCAGACCGTCAGCATGAGGAGAGTTGTAACAATGTTTATTCCACGCTACCTAGCTCCCACATCATACAGCAAAAATGTTGTTTGGTGTCCATCAATCTCTAGAGGACTTGTGACAATGTTTAAGCCAATGCGATATAAACAAAAGGAGATTTGAGATTTGAGGTGGATCTGCTCAACCAACTCCGAGCTCCACGTCAGACGAAAATGAAACGTGTCACTTCCTGCTGCCAACAGGTGGCGCTATGACTGTGACTGGAAATATGTATATATATATATGTATTCAGGGCAGGGGGGGGGCAATAAACATGGTCAGTTTGGGGCCTGTTGAACAATGTACGGCCGAGTTATAAACTACTTCCTGTATGGCGGCGAAACATGTATATTCCTGGCCCCATAACTTCCTCACCGTGTGGTGAAAAGGAAATGTTAAAACTTTAGTTTGGTGTCCAATGCCTCTACATGACTTGTGGAAGTTTTGCAGCCATGTAAACTTATGGAGCAATTCAGGAAAGAACAGAGCGTGGAAACGGCTTAAATTTTTTCACCAAGCCTGACACATGTGCAAACTTTCAAGAGTTTTCGAGCACGTCTAGACTCCCATTTTGCCGAAGAGTCATAATAATAATAATTAAAGCTGCTAGCAGCATTGAAGGGCCCTCGCCAACTTGCGCAGGTCGGGGCATGCTGCGGTCGAGGCATGCGGCAACCTCCACTTAAAGCACTTGAAAGGACAGCAATCTCCTCTCCTCACTAGGTGGCGCTCTCACTTTGATTCAATATTGACCCCTACGTGTGTTCAGGCCGGGAGTGTCCTCGATCTGCTAACAAACGGCGCTACGACTGACTAAAAAAAAAGAATGATGATGCCTTCAGGGTGAGGGGGAAGTGAATCATGGGATTTTTGGGGCCTCTTGGACAAAGTACGGTGGAGTTATAAACAATTTCCTGTTTGACCTCAAAACACGTACATTCCACGCCCCATAACTTCAACACTGTGCGGCGAAAATGAAATGTTAAAAATCAATTGGTGTCCATCGCCTCTAGATGACCTCTGAGGCGTTTCAAGCCAATCTGATGTAAACTGTAGTAGGAGTTCGCGAAAGTACAGAGCATGCAAAAGGCTTATATTTGACTACAAAAAAAAAAACAAGATACGTCAGTGTACCAAATTTGGTGACTGTAGCTCAAAGCGAACCCCCCCAACCTGCTCCAAAATTATGAGAGACTGCTCTAATCCTCCAGGCCGACGTGTGGGCAAATGTTCAGGAACATACGAGCATCCCAGGGCCCCATAACTTCCTCACCGTGTGGTGAAAACGAATTGTTAAAACTTTAGTTTGGTGTCCAACGCCTCTACATGACTTGTGGAAGTTATGATGCCGATCCGATATAAACTTATGGAGCAATTGAGGTAAGAAAGGAGTGTGGAAACGGCTTAAATTACACAAAAATTTGAAATAAATGTATTAATAACTCAGTTTGTGGTGGGTTTAGAGTAGGGGTCCAAGGGACTTAAAATTAAGACTGGACAAGATACACAAGTGTACAACATTTGGTGAAGGTAGAGCAAAGTTAAAGGCGGGGGCTTTCGATTCGAAAACTGTAGGTGGCGCTATTTTTTTTCCCCCACCCCGCCCCGTTCTCCGAACCATTGTCAGATCCGCATTTTCGCCAAGCCTGAGTTTTCGAGCACGTCTAGACTCCCATTTTGGGCGTCGAAGTGTCGTAATAATAATAATAATAATAATAATAATAATAATAATAATAATAATAATAATAATAATAATAATTCCTTGCATTTCAATAGGGTCCTTGCACTGCTCGGGCCCTAATAATTATTTGAAATACAATAGATCCTTGCACGACATGTCGTGCTCTGGCCCTAAATATTAAACATATAAAAGACTAGAGCAGCACTTACTTCTTGTACAGCACAGCATTCGGCTTCTTCAGGGCGTACTGCAGGGGAAACATTTATTTTTAAATTCTAGCGAGTTCACGGTTTTGATTTAAGCTCAATCACAAATGTGGTTGAAATCGTCTGCATCACTGATAATATTTGTGAAATACACAGGGAGTTTCTTAACCCCTGCCTCAAAACACTTCCATTGACTGAGCGTTCACTAATATAACACGTTTTAATAATAGCATATGAATCACTTTCATTTGAGTTATTGACACAGCTTTTAACAGAGAAATTATTGCTTCTAGAAGTAGCTGTTTTTTTGTTGACGAGAGGAGGAGCCACGTTAGCTCGCACACCACAGCGCGATACACTAGCTGGTTGTGTGCCAATAAATCCAGACTGGGCTGCACGTTTGCAAAAAAACTCAAGAAGCGCTTGAGTGCCCTGAGATAACTTTGTTATGATATGGCGCTATATAAATAAAATTGAATTGAATTAGGGGTTATTGGTTCCATGTTCATTTCCTTTCGTAGTTTTTTGAAAAAAAAATTTCCCAAAAAAACATTTAAAAGCCAGTTAATGCTGCTAAAACTTTTTAAAAGCAACATGAACTTCATAAACCAATCTATGTTTAAGACCTGTAAATCATATTTAAGACATTTTGAGAGCTAAAACTCAGATTATTGAAATTTAAACTTTATGAACCCGTGGAAACCCTAATTGAATTAATTTGTCATTTCATATCAAAGTTACACAGAGTTAAAGAACTGTTGATAAAGAGATACTAAAAGAATGGAAACAGACTTTGCCATTATCTCCGCATCTGCAGACTGATTAAGAGGGTTTTTAAACCTTTAGAACGGCAGATGCGTTGGTGAAATAACTTCAGGTTACTTACTATGTCCTTGAGGGCCTGAGTGATGGTTTGACTGGTGTTCCCTCCTTTCATTATCATGGCAGTCTTCACATCCTCGGTCAGCTTGGGTGCTCTGCTGTCCAAGAAGCGCTTGGAGCGCTTAGCCTTGGGTTTTCTGAGGACAGACACGAGGGTGTCATTTGACAGCAGGTTTGATAATAAATAACTGTTACTCTCAGGAGTTGTGTTGTCTATTCTGGACAAGCTCACCAGCAGTTGTACAGCCTTTTCATGCAAAAACCACATCCAACCCCCTTCAATCTATCCATCGCAGATGATTTCTAACTAGTGTATTGTGCTGGAGAAAATATATTCATATATTCATTAACCACTTTGTGGAAGGGCTATCCTAATTTTGATTATCATTTGTCTTAAGAGTAATTATAATCAAAATAATTACAGCTTGACGAATAAGAAAAATGTCAGATGTTTCATGTTTCAGATGATTTCATTAAATGTTATAATTCCGTCGTGTTGTTAAACTACACGTGCGATGTTAACACTATTTTAGGCTTAAGAACAAGGAACAATGAATTCAATACAATATAATGTCACTTAAATGAATGCTGTGGTGGAAATCTGGAAAATGAAATCTTCTGAAACAACAAAGTCTTTCAATATTTATTAAGCTTTCTGCGCAGAGAGGACCCAACGTTGTACACACAATGGGTGTCTGACAACAGGAGGTACAAAGGGCTCTGGTTGCCTTGTATTTAAGCATGGAAAGCAAAGACATTAACATTTCCTCCCCCATGTGGTTTCCTTTGAAGTAGGAACTGCCAGATAAGCCAACACATATATGACCCCACATGATATATTGACCACATACCTTTCCTTAATTCAAGTTTACGATGTTTACAAAAAACACAGACCTAAACAAAGGAATTCTCGTCCTTTTGAAAATACAGTTTAGGGTCATACATATGTTTTTCCCCCACAATGCCAGCTCCATCCAGTGTAGCAGTGAAATGAACTGCTGTTGCTAGGAGAAAGTGAGCATCTGATGAGAGCCTTCTTCTATCTTGGACACACATGTATTATTTTCTAGCACTGAGAAGAAGCGTAGAACAGTTTGCTGTGAACCAGTGTGCTGGCCATTGTCCATCACTAGAATGGCATTACTTTAAATGCATGCAGTAGTACAGGAACGAGATCAGATTAATATCCACCAGTAAACCAGATTTATCATACGATTACTGTGCTCTGGTCTTCTCCTGATATTTCAGTCAGACCATCACTTTGAGGGGAAGTAAGGGTCTAAATGAATAACAAGTTTCTCTTTCTTAGCCTAACCTCACCTATTCTAGTCTAATGTTACCAGTTATGTGCTCATGTACTAGCCTGACATTATGTCACTTAATGTAACGTAAGATAACACCATGATAAATTCAACCTCACGTTATAAAAATAACGTGTAAACAAGATACATTAGGGCTAAGCTAACGTCATGCTAGGCTAACGTTAGCGGTGTTAGAAAGGTCAGTTTCACGGGGGCTGAACAGGTTCATTCTGTATGGGATGAATGCAGCCGCCGTAAACCCCCAATAACGACTTGTTAAACTTACATTATACCGTCTGACTGCGTCATTGTGTGTCTGTTCCAGCTCCTGCTAACATCAGCAGAACTCACGCTGTCGGTTCTTCTTCCACGTGAGCTCGAGAGGCGGAAGACAAAAGAGTCTTCTTCTTCTTCTTCTATGGTGGCACGGTGGTTGATATCCTGTTGTTACGGTGGCCCTGAAGTGCAGAACACAAACGCAAATCGGAAAACACAACACATTAATGAAAACACAACACATTAACAGAAAACGGAAAGGGAGGGTTCTTATGGTCGTTGCTGATTGGACGCGCTGTCTGTCTCTTTACAGGTGGCGGCAATGCTCCATAAGCTGTTTAACACGGAAAACATTGGAGGATGCGGAAGTCGAACACGGTTCCTCACGTATGCTAATTGCCGCTTATATATATATATGCATGAGACCAGCTAGGTACATATCCTTGTTAATAGGCACCCACGTCTTCCTGTAGGAGTACCTACCCTTTCCGTTTTCTCTTAATGTGTTGTGTTTTCTGTTAATGTGTTGTGTTTTCTCTTAATGTGTTGTTTTTGTTAATGTGTTGTGTTTTCCGATTTGCGTTTGTGTTCTGCACTTCAGGGCCACCGTAGGAACTGCTAGCCTAGCTACATCAAAAAATACACCTCCCAACAACTGGAAAGCTATTGATATTAATGCTTTCACCTGACTCCGGGTAATGCTAAGAAGCACATTTCTGTATTTTCAACTGATGTCTTCAGTTCATAAAAGGAGCAGCTTTGATTATTTTCTCTGTGATACATATTCTCTCTTGCTTGCATTAAACAATCTGGGTCAGTTTATAAATTTATAAATTTGTTTTCTCCGACAGCAGAGTCAGATCCCCCCCTGCTCTGCCGAGATAAGCCTCTTAAAGACGAGCTGGGTCGTAATTTATGATTAATACAGAACACAACCACCTCACCCCACCCCTGCTGAGTGAATTTGTAAATACCATTTAGTCTGCGATGTGTTCCATTAAAAAAAATTTAACTATCAAACTGAAATAGCTTTTGGATTAGAACTGACACAGGACAATGTCTCTGTTCCTTCAGTTTCCCTTTGAGGACAACATGTTCCAGTCGCTGTTCTACCCCATCCAGACCAAGTTCCTGGACACAGTCAACACCCTGTGCGGTCGGATTCCTCAAGTCTTCCTCAAACAAATAGAGAAGACCATGAGGAAGGTGTTTGAGGAGAAAGTGGTCCGACATGTCAGACCGCACAAATGACGGATTGAGAACTTGACTCATTTGTTTATCTGATAACAACAAGGACCCGTTTTCTGTGGATTGTGTCATATCAGCATCTCCCAGATTGAACTGTCAGCTCTATGTTTGCAGTGTTTTTAACACTTGACACTTGGAATGGTCTTACAAACATTATGATCCTCTAGTGATGTGATGGGTAATAAGCCTATGTATACAGAGAAGCATACAGTGCTGGTCAGTGATGCCGTAGAAAAGGTTTTGCCTTATTGCTGTCTTAAACTTTTCACCTCCCAGTTACGTACAGTGATGAAATGTATGAAATAATGAAAAGCTACAGTTAAAAAAAGTAAAAGACTGCATGAATAATTTTTTTTTAAGTATGAAAGTATTACCTCTTCATCTCAAGTGTAGGCTAAAAGCAAAAATGAAGGCATACTGTATGTGTGTCAACCAAGCATTTAACTGAAGTATCTGCCTTTATTTTTCCTCGTGAACATGGTATACACTAAACAAAGTCAACTTTGGACTTTGCTACTTGAAGTTGTAGATTCGTAAACCACTCCTCTAACATCACGTGAATGTTTTACCAGCAAATAACTTGAAATGTGAGCTTGTGTGAATGAGAAGAGTTTGTTCTGCAGTTGCCAATTGCCACTGACAGTATTAAATATAGCACAGAGGAAAATATTGATGTTTATGTTACATACCGAATGTTAAAATGCACTTTCAGAACGATGGTGTTCACATTAGATGCTACACTGTCAGAGTGAATCAAAACCAAAAGTGCTAGCATTTAAAAATAGTAACATACTACAGCTGGTTGCAGTTGCAATCAAAATGATTTAACCCTGCGGAGTATGTGAGGGTTTACACATTAAAGGATTTTTGAAGATCTAGAATTTGAGTGACATAATCAAATTGATGATGTAAATGTGTAACTTAACATCTTTAAAGGAGTAAAGGATTTTTATGAAATACAGGCCTGCCATAATTATTAAACCCCATATTTAATATTGCTGTTTTTTAAGCACATACTAGTATGTATGGCTACCAAATTGTTGCAAAGCACAACGTAGTAGCAAAATGGAACTGTTTCAAAAGCTAAGAGAATAAATGATTTCATTACACCAGAAAGTCAATGGTTTGAAGAAGACAAGCTCCTAGAGACACAAGTTTAACACTTGTGGTAGAGCAGCAAAACTTCTCAGGCGTTCGGAAACAGCAGCTGAGAAAAACCCTCGTATTACTGCCAAAGACATGCAGGAGGACCTGATGAAGGCAGGAACAACAGCATCTGTACAGACTTTAAGAAGAACACTAAATAAGCACGGATGTCATGCCCAGAAACCTTACCACTCAATTCTTGACCAAAAGGCACATCATAAGTCAACTTCAGCATGCAAGAAGAAATGTGGAGAGGCCTGTAGAGTTCTTGTGGAGTGATGAGCTGGACCCATGGATCAGTGAGATGTCTGGTGTAAGAAGGGCAGCGCCTATGACATGAAAAGCACCATCCCAACAGCCAAGCACGGAGGCGCTTCTGTCCTGTTTTGGGGGTGTTTTGCTGCTACAGGAACTGGTAAACTTCACTGTGTGACTGGCATCGTGTATTCTTTGAAATACCAGGCCATTTTGAAGAAGAATGTGATGCCCGCTGTGCAAAAATTGAAGCTTGGTTATTGTCATTTTATCAGTGGACAGTGATCCTAAGCATACTTCCAAGTCAAGCAAAGCGTGGTTCAGAAATAATTCCCTGAGTGTCCTTGAGGAGCCATCTCAGTCCTCAAATTTGAATCCTATTGAAAATCTTTTGGGGTTTCTTTAGAAAGCAGTGGCAGCATAGAAACCAAAGAATAATGGTGAGCTGGAAGCTTTTGTGCATGAGGAATGGGGCTAAAAGTCCAAAAGAGAGGTGGCAAAAGCTTGTGAGAAACTATCGGAAACATTCAGTGGAGGCCATAAAGGTCAGAGGATTCTCGACAAAATATTGACTTTGGGGTTTTATAATTTGGCTTATGGGCCTTTTTGGAGAATATTTTATTTATCTCTAGTACTATTAGTGAGCTCAACATTATGTTCTCAAATATCACTCATTATTAAACTTTCTTTGACTCTTTACCAAGACTTTAGTTGATATGTTTTCACTGAATTGTATTTACATCACTTGTGTCTTGCCAGGTTAAGCGGGTTGAATAGTTTTGATTGCAGCTGTATGTGCCATATAAATATTCATGTCTGCCATGTTTGCTAGTACAAGAGACGCGTCTGTTTGAGACGGTATCTTAGTTTGTGATATGATGTGGTCTATTGTTAACACATGGGTCATTTGTTTTAGCAGCAGTACTTTTAATGCGGTGTAATGATCTAAATATATAATTCAGACTGGAAAGTGAAAATGGATGTACAGTTAACGTGTTTCTAAATAAATCAATGCAATTTAGTTAGTCTCATTTACATATGTATGCAATTTATAGGGATTGAAATATACCAATACAGCAATACACTCAGAAGTGTATATTTATTATGCAGTGAGGTAAGACACATTTTAGGTACACTCTTTTTTCACCTTACTAATAGTAAAGGTAAGTGCTGCATCACAACACTAAATATTTGAATTGACACAAACTTCTACATTTATATTTAGTTTGGTTTGATAACAATGTGTTAGTTGTTTCGAAACTGGACTTTGATTTAACTTAGCACTGTATGGGTTTTGCCAACAGCTGATATTAGTTTTTATGTATTTTGTGTTTATTTATTTATGCTTGTTTGTTTTAAGATATTTTGGTGTTTGAGGGAAAGATAACATGTTGGGAGTCCCCTAATTCTGTCCCTTAAGGGTTTCAAACCAATTGAGTCCTTTAAAGCCATGTCAGGGGTCTTGGGAACAGCAAATTAGCAAAAACAATAAGAAGGATTTAAGAGCAAGCTCTTAACAAACCATAACAGTACAGTGAAGTACAGTATAGTGGCTGTACAATTAATTAAAAAACCCCAAAGACAATTCACTTCTGTGTACAAATAATGCTCTTATTTCTCTACCAGTGTTTATGTCATAGAAAGTATTAGGCAATATTGTCGTTCTGTTATTAGCTGCTGTAAGGACTCTGTAAGGACAAACATTTGTTCAGTTGCACAATAATATTCAAGAGATTCTTTATTTATCAAATAAACATATTTGTAATTAGAAAAACACATCTAAGATAGGCCTACACAATAACACAAAACGTAATTTACGATTTTCAAGACCTGCTGACAAAAATTATAAATTCTAAAGGAAGCTTTGTTGCCTATAATGAATTCAATAATGTTTCTGGTTGTCTAAACGTGTTCCACAAAAACTCAAAGCCCATAAATTTGAACATGTGGATTTGTGCGTATGTGTCAAACAAACTCACATTATCAGGTAGGTAGATGTAAGAGGGAGCACAGAAGTGTACAGATGTGTCAACATGCATAATACTCTATAGATCAAATAACAAATAACTACGGTTTAATGTCATATTTACTTGTATTCCTATTTAATTATGCCTCATAATTTATGTATCGATATATTATTTATTTCATTTGGTTATCCTTTTTTGTGTATGGGTAATTATTCCATATGTTGCTCTTCTCAGTGCAGTACCTCGCCTGTTGCTGAGCAGGCAGTGACCTCACGACGCCATATTAAAATGCTCCCTCCTCTTTGCCTGTGAGATCGTAGCTTAGCAGCAGCAGCTAGCCGCCAGTCTGCTTTTTACATCCACAAGACTGATAGAGGGCAACGACGTGATGGAAATTGACTCGCTTCAAGAGGCGCTCAGAGGTCGTTTCTGTTAATTTCAATACTTGTTGTGTTCATTGAGACTACATGTCATACGTGTGCCTTCGTAATTGTTATGTTATACAAAAGAAACCGATTGTATCTCACAAGCTAATGTTGCTAGCTAGCTGCTACTCAGGACTAGCTAACGCTAACATTACAAGCCGTTTCACGGAAATGGTTAGTTGTCTGTCCAGTTCTTTAGCCAGACAAGAAAGCTAACTAAAATATGATGCTTTTCTTTATCCATAACTTACACCCGAGTGTATATGCACTTGGCCATATTATGTGACACGGTGTGAAATTAATTAACAGGTCAGTGTCACCGGCAGTCTGCTCGCCGGCTACGCTGTTGCGGCTAACTTAACATGCTAGCCAGTGCGCTAAACTTAAGCTAGTTATAGCTAGCCAGCGACATAGCTAGATAGATAGCATCCATTAGCCCGCTACGTTATGTAAATAGCCAATGTTAATTAGACAACGTGATCGTCTTCAGTCAGTGTCGTCGGAGACCTGCTAACGAGCTTGATTTTAGTTGGCTAAAGTAGGTAATCACTGCAGGTAGCCAAAACACCCATGCTTTATAGCAGCTTTATCAAAGCTGTAGGTTAAGCTAGGCTAGGCTAGGTTGAATAAAAAGCCTGTTCTCTTTTCAGGCGAGTGTAATCTCAATGTATGTTTATTCATCCCGTGGTTTATTTGCTCTCCTCAGATTTTGATAAGACAGTAAAGAAGGAGGCATCTCCTCTTCTGGAACAGTTTCTATGTCACATTGCCAAGACCGGAGAGACCATGTAAGTGCACATTGCAGGCCTGATTAACCTCCCCACCTTACTACAACACACACAAACACACATTTTCATAATTTCTTTTACGAATATTTTTTTTACTGATTATGCATGTATTCACACATTTGTATCTATATGTGCAGGGCAGGGATGTTTTGTATACAGTTTACCCAATAATTCTTTGCTGTTGTGCAATGATGATTGATGTAAGTGTAACTGTATTTTAATGTCTCTTCTTAAATAAAATGTTACCATAGTATTTATAGTCGCCAACCATAGTTTGCATTTGTCCGATCTTTACAGTTTACCTGGTATTGTAATGCCAAATGTGTTGAACCTTATTCTGCTTACTATTTTCTTCTAGGGTTCAATGGTCCCAATTTAAGAACTACTTCCTGTTTAAATTGGAGAAGGTGATGGATGACTTTAAAGCCTCGGCGCCCGAGCAAAGAGGTCCTGCAAATCCCAACGTGGAGTCAATTCCATTTGAAGACATGAAGGAGAGAATCCTGAAGATTGTGAAGGGATACAATGGGTAGGTGGCCAGCTAAAGTAGGATGCTTCTGTTTGACAGTGATAGTGGCAGGCTCACTGGATGGATGGATAAGCCTAATTGAGTTCCCCATGACAACACAGGCCATGGTAGGTGTCCTCTAGCTCACCCTCACCACTCCCAATTTACTATATAATGCTGAGTTATGGTTGTCAGTTTCACTCTCTTTACCTCTTTTTATCTGAGTGTCTGAATTCTTAGTGTGAAAGAAAAAACATTTCCCCGCAACAGGTTTGACAATTGATTGATCATTGCAAAAAATTCCCTGGTTCCAGCTTCTCCGTAGTGAGAATTTTCAGTTTTCTTCTTTGTTATATATGATAGTGAACTGAATGTTTGTAGGTTTTGCGCAGTTGGTTGGACAAAACAAGACATCTGAAGATGACGCCTTGGGCTCTGGGAACTTGTGATGAACATTTTTTAAACCTTTTTTTAAAAGGCCTAGCAATTAATCAAGGGAATAATTGTCAGACTAATTGATGAAATAAATAATTGAGTAATATGTTAAATAGTGTAAAGTACCCCAAACACAATTGTCCTGTCATCATCAAACAGTAACATACTTTATATTTTTCCCTTTCTGGTGATGTTGACTTGGCTGCTACAGTGATTTCCCTCCCAAGCTATCCCCCTATCCCTGAGTCTTGCCAAATAAAAGGATGAGACACAATGTTGGGTCAATTTTTTCTCCACTTCATATTTATTGTCCGTTTTTTTCTTCTTAATTTTAGTATTCCATTTACGATCCAACGCTTGTGTGAGCTGCTCACAGAACCCAAGAGGAACTACACAGGAACAGATAAGTTTCTTCGGGGGGTGGAGAAGGTATGTTTTAAGCAGCGTAGTCGTTTATTATTATGTTAACATCTTGACACCTGCTTTCACTCATTTGGGAATTATTGTTCTCTTTATAGAATGTAATGGTGGTGAGCTGTGTTCACCCAACCTCAGAGTAAGTTTCATGATGTCCAAATGAAACACTTTTTAGAATAACTTAATATGAAGTTTGGGGCATTTTATTTTCCACAGATTTAAGGGTTTTGTTTTTCGGAACTTGCTTTTGCAGGAAAAATGGATGCAGTGCTGTCAGTAGAGTGAATGGAGTGATGCTTCCTGGAAACACATCTGCTTTTACAGAGAGGTTGTGTTTGGGACATATTTAGTCCTTGTTTTTAAAGTTCCCATCAATTAAATTAATAAAAAAACAGCAAATATGTTTTATTATTGTTAAAATGCTTTTTTCCTTTTCCTTTTATTAGGAAAGTTAACGGTCCCGGAACTCCCCGGCCGCTGAACCGACCGAAGCTGTCTTTGGCCAACTCACTAGCAGCTAATGGCCTGCCAGACAGCACAGACGACAAAGACCTCAACACAGAGCAAGAAGGCGACAAAGACTCCAGGTATGTCAGAAGCTAGAACACCAGAAAATCTTTTCATGTTCAACATAAAGCCACTGGAATCACATCTGTATCTCCTGCCTCTTTGCCAGTGAGGTTTCAGCGTCGGGAGGTTCCCTGGGGAGCTCAGTGAAGAACAAACACCCCGATGCAGAAGAAGACATGGAAGCGGAGCAGCAGGAGGTGAAGAGACTTAAATTCAGCGAGGAAGAAGAGGACGAGGAGGATGAGGAGGAAGAGCAGGAGGTGGATACACTGAGGCCTTTACATGCCAGCTGCCTCTCGAAAGAGGCAGAAGCCATGGTCCAAGAGGACGAGGAAGAGGAGAAAGTCGGGTACAGCAAGGAGAACGAAGCTTCCAGCAGCGCTGCTGCCGCTGAAGACCAGGGTAGGTTTTTATTATGTGTTGTGTGTTAATTTGTAGTTGGTTTGTATGTGATGCCTTTTGAATTACTAAGGTAATACAACTAGGGTTAGTTGCTGCCACACACTCTTAAACAGTTGAGTTAACACATGTAGGTTATGGAAAACTGGGGCAATACTGTAACCGGCTTTAATGGCTGCATATTACACTCCGATATTAAGTGCACGTGGCTAAAACGAATGCCTGAAAGAAACCCTACCTTCATGAAGATGTTTGTTGAAATATTGAAAAAGTGTTGATTCTTATAAATATATATCGCATTATACTGACAGGTGTTTATATTATTTTGTCCACCCCATTTATATCAATGTGGGTAGGCTAAATAACACTTTTCTGTATAATCCAATACAGTTCCAAACAATACTGAACATTAGAACCTTCATGGAGGTAGGATGTATTACAGGACAGTTGTATTAGACTGCACTACTTTTAGCTATGTGTACCTAATAACCTGGTGGGGAAAAGATCGGACCTGAATGTCAGTTTTGTACACCATATAATCTAATAACCAGATGCTCTTCCAATTATTTCCCTAGTTGTTAAATGTGCGTCAAAAACATTCCCGTGGGAGAACCAGCATGGGCAACATTACTGGAGCTTGTTTGTAGGGAGTTACAGGGAACGTGATGAGCCATGTGCCGGTGCCATGCATTAGTCTTAAACTTTTTCCAGATCACCTGGGTCTGACTGTATGATGGCGAGCCATGGCACAACAGATGGAAATCACTGCTCTAACTTATTGAAATGCAGGCCCAGGACACAGAAGGTTTCTATAAAACTACATGTGCTTTGATATTATATTTTGATGTAAAGTCAGTGCTGACTGTAGACATCTTTGTGTTTCGTTTTTTTAATAAGAATAACAGCATATAATTTCATGTAAAAATGTTTGCACATTTTCCCATGAGTAGCTCTCATCAAGCTAAAGTTGTCATACTAGTTGTCGCACCTAGTGCTCATTATATTTGCTGCAAGGGCACTTAGACGGGAACTTGCAGACGTGCACCTGCGGTCAGTCTCCTGCTGTGGGGTTGGCTGTTCTAACTAAACAATACCTATCTGGAAAAAGATGCAAGCAATTACAAGTTTACTGCCAGGTGTCTTTGATCTGATTCAGAGGCACGTTGTGACTTTATGGCATTTTCAGGTCGTTGTGCTGAAGCCTCACATGGACAACATTCCTAGTTGGTGCCTGGCTATTTCTCTGGAATTTGACTCTCTTTAGCTGCAGTTTAGGACAGGCTCATTCTAACAAATGCATTCACAGTTTTTAACCTGCAGCTGCACGCTAAAGTTCGGGAAAATGTTCAAAAGATCAGTAAAGATGTTAATGACGGCCAAAGTCTTTCACATGGCATTTATGTCAAAGGGAGATGGGTAGATGGTAGACAGACATGATCTGCATTCATGTTATTTATTGTCGATCAGTTGTAGCTGACAAGTTCAGCTAGCCAGGTTGCGATTACTATCACATTAAAGCCTAATGTGAGCCATCTTCAAATGAAGATGTTATATGTTGAGAGGCATATTACTCATATTATCCTTTTTAATGTATATGTAATCTAGGTTCTCTGCAATAATGAAAGGAAACGCTGAATCAATTTCGTAAGCTTTTGTGAGTCCGACGAGTTCCACTGAATGACACATTAAGTAGTGGGTGTGATCTTTCAGGTTTTGTCCCTGACAAAAAGGCAAGCAAACATCCATCAGTATTGTCTTCCGTCTTAAATTGTCTGAAAAGATATAGGGTAATTAATTTCACAGTCTGAAGAGCATGACAAACATTCTCTGCGGTGTTTCAATACGTTTTCCAACTTTTTCACCACAGAACCGACCAGCAGCACCCAGTCCGAGGTGTGTGCAGACTCGGGTCAGGAGGCTGAGCAGGCCGAGAGGGAGGTGCCGTGCGGCTCCCAGGAGGAGGGTAGTGACATGGATCAGACAGAGCAGCAGGCACCTGCAGGCGTCCTGGAGAGCTCTGAGACCAGCAGGGACAGTGAGGAGAGCAACAGTGACCCAGTCAGCAGCAGCAGCAGCAGCAGCAGCAGCAGCAGCAGTAGCAGTGGTAGCAGTTGCAGCATAGAGGAGAGTGCAGAAGCAGCCAGAGAAGACATAGCTCTAACTCCCTCCAGCAGTACAACTGAACCTCCTACAGAGGGCGCCATGGAAAGTGCCATCTTGAACACTGGGACCACTGAGGAGCCCATGGAGCAGGACTAGACTGAAGGCCCCCTTGCAGCCATGTGTGACCATAAACCAGCTTGTCCTTGAATCCAGCTTGACTGTCACTGGGAATGAGGATAACTGCACCTCTTACACAAGACGAACTCCTCGTCCCGCTTTTGGACACTCCTCCAAAATGGCTAACTGGCATTGATGTGGGCGTACAAATACGTTTTCATTTGAAGTTTTTTTTATTTTAAATTTTTTTTTAACTGGAATATTTTATTGATCTTCTTATCTTCTGCTTTTAAGTTTCCCTTAAAATGGGTTGGTTTCAGCTGAGTTTCTTGGCTGGATTTCTTTATTTTTTCGTGGGCAGTGGGATTGATTGAATGCTGGGGTGGTCTGGTTCTCTTCCTAAGCCGTTCACTCCAACCATTTGGATACAACAAGATCGGTAGTCTACTTTTTGTACCCTTTAAGCCCAGCGTACCACGCTACCAGGGTCGGAACAGAGCCTGACCAGCCCGTCATTATTTATGTAATTGTTCCAAGATATGAACTGCGAGTTCCACCACTATTTCTGTTCCTGACTGAAGCTCATGTAAAAATGTTCTTTAGTGGAGCAATGACCTGTACGCAGCACCCCATCACCACTATGTTGTTACTCCACCAAGATCCACCAGTCAGTTGACAACATGCATTGTTTTAAAATTAATTTCTACGTCCTTGTGAGATGGCAGACTTTTTTCTTCTTCTCTATTGTGTCCTTATTATTTTAACCATATATTTTGCAATGATACACTACCAATCCCACTAAACAATACTATGACATGCTACCCTGTAGAGGCGTCTTCTGTAAAATTATATATTTTGGATGCATAAAACCACCATAATTTATATGATCAATTCAATTAGTTATTTTGGAGTACGTTTTTGTTTCGTCTGCCAGTTGTAGTTTCCAAAACCAGCTGTAAGTACAAAGATGACTTCTGCTTTCTTTGTATCGTGATGTCACCATGTTGTCTCACCGACCGATATCCAGAGCAGTTTCTGGTTCCAGTTCTACACCTGTTTCTGCAGCTGTACTTTTTGATATTTAGAATTTTAAATTTCTGTAAAGTAGATTTTTGTAGATTGTAATACAGTATGTGTTCACTGCCTTTGTGGAACCATATATTATTGTATAATTTCTGTGTATACTCTGAATGCTTTTGCTTTCAGTGCGGTATTCAGAAACAGCAATAAATGTTAACATTTTTATGCGTGGTGGTCTTGCTTACTTTCACCGAGCATCTCATTTCTTCTTATAGTGAATGTACTGTCTCCCTTTTAACACGCTGGTTACAGCTGGATACAGTACTTACTGTCTGCGCAGCAGACATTTCCCCTGTTATAGCAGGATTGTTTGTATCCAGGGTCCTGGTGTAGGTTAGACTGGATCACTGGAATAGCAGCTTGGACAGATAACAGAACAGAGAATTAATGTCATTGGTTACACCTGTTCTTTTCCTGATGTCGAACTGCCATGAAAAAGGCAATTTCAGCGTTTCAAACGTTTACGGTCCTTTTTAGTGTTTTGGAACTACTTATTTAATGGACTACTATTTAGGAAATTAACCTCTGACCCCAGCTTTAAACCAGCAACACAATCCTGTGCTGTGTCCTAATTGCATACTGCATACAAACTTCAACTATAGTCTACTATATTGTATTAAGTAATGATGCCGGAAGTACGTCAAACTGTGGCTACAAGGCAAAATGTTTTGTTTTTTTGCATTCTCATCAGTCTGCAGTTCATTCAAATGTTGTACAGCTGTTAGCAGCTGCTCTTTTTGCTTTGTCCGTTGCATTGTGGGACAGTAGTGTACACCGTCATCATTGGCCCACTCAAAATCAAATGTATAGTTTGTCCTTTTCCAGTGTGGACAAAATACACTCCAGACCCTGGTTAATATGTAGTGTGGAATTCAGGCAGCCATAAGACTCGTGTTAATTGCAGTTAAATGCAACCCAGGTGTATTTTGGTTTCCGATTAAATTTTTACATTTTGAGTTGCAGGCGTAACAAATGATGGCTACGAATGTCTCTAGTCCATTTAAGATCCCAGAAAGCCACCACCTGATAATGATATGCAGGCAATATTAATGTTTACGACAAGTTATTTTTGCCATATTATGTAATTTATCAAGTGTTCCCAACAGCTTTGATGTCCATAAACACTATTTCTCCAGAAGGCAATTGTGTCACAAAAAAGTCACGTGCAGAAAACTAACAGGCTTCGTTTGTATGTATTTAAAAAGAAAAACTATTTTATTTTAGGAGTATCTCTGACTTGTTGCTCTTTATTGTTGCATGTAATGAACCAGCACCACTGTTGCCTTATCCCTCTGTGTCACATGCCAGAGGCTGAAGGGAGCATGATTTGAAAATGATGAATGTGATGAAAGCAGCCCCTTTAACTTGGGAGATATTCTGGAGATAGTGAAACAGTACAAGATGTGTGTTGGAAAACTCCTGTAGAAGCTCATCATCTGTTATGGGACTGGTCATGATGGAAATATACAAAGTGTGAACCTTTTCCCCTGAAATAAAGAGAACCTTAAATGTCAATTTGTTCAGTTGAGCTCTAAAATATGTTCCTACCGGTCAACATCGTCTGTCACTGCTGTCTTTTGACTGCTGAAATTTGCCCTGGCTCCCAGAGGAAATCAAAAATAAAAAAGTGTGTGACTGCATTCATCCCATGCGGCACTGTTTAAACAGTGGGCTTTGAAGACTTGTCTCCAGGGAAACAAATGCCAGGTCAGGAGGGATATTAAAAGCAGCTCGACAGCACATGATTTTTAATCTGACCCTGGCTTTATGGATGGCAGATGATATGGACAGAGGCAGATGGCTATTTGAAGGTTTACCAGACTTTAGGAGACATGGGTCAGTGGCCTGCAAAAATGACCGTGACCATATGACAGTTTATGCTGTATCTTAGATACTGCTTAGTTCATGTGGCATTACTGCACATTTTGCTTTTTCTTCTGTGTCTGCAGCCGTGGAGGAGCATGATTATATTAGCAGGGGATACAATTTTACAAAGGTAAATACGCCAGCTTGTTGTCAGATCTACGATGAGAAAAGCTGCATCTCTGATCTCCCTGAGAAGCAAAAAAAATCTAATTAACTTGAAAATGAAAGAAAACCAAACGGGTTCTATCTTAAAAGTGCAGCAGTGTCTATTTCTTCTGTTTTCTGATATTCAAAACATGTATGAGAAACTATGGATGTTAATGTTTCTGCTAACAAATTTATAAAAAAAAAACCTGTAGTTCATGTCCTATAAAATGGCTCGCTTGTTAGTATATAATTATAATAGTGATAGCTGCATTGAGTAGAGTGAAGCCTTTGAAGTCCGTATAATAACTATGAAATGAAACTCTTCCTCATTTCACTTCTGATCCCCCCGGAGCCTCCTCATGGACCCCTGGGGGCCTCTGGGCCGCACTTAAAATCCACTGAGCTGCTGTATGTAGTTAGAGTTTCATGCTTTACCACCTGCCTTAAGAGAAGAACTTTTAAATGGATCTGTGGTCAGTAGTAGTGCATAACAAATCAAACTGATTGTCTTGAGTCATCATGTCAGGGGAAGTACTTTAGTGTTGGTAACACTTGGTGACATTGACAGGATTAAAAGAAGAAATACATGAAGTCTTACAAAAGTCATTATAACACAGGAGTTACTCTTTTAGCTGAAGTGAGTCGGTTGTGGGATTTGAGCATATTAAGTGATTCAGCAAGACTGAAAGTTCACAGATGGAACTGCAGCAGCATCTTTACCACCACTCGCCCTCTGTGACGGGGCAGGCACCGCCACGCGCAATCTCTGTGTAATCCAATAGAGGGTACTGTTCAGTTTCCAAGCCAGACCAAACGTGCTTAGCCTGCCCTGAAATCAGAATGCAGACCCAGTACTCCTGCTGCTTGTGAATGCAGGCTGTGACACATTCAGTATGCCTCCTCATACACTGCCTTGAATGGCCTGAAAAAGCGCACACAGACATCATGACCTCCTTCAGCTCCACCAGCGCTGTCCGCGTGATGAACCCTCGCTTGACTAATTTTGTTTCTCCGGGAGAGCACGCTGCCTGTGAATGCTTATGAATGAATATGAGATGACATAACCATCTTTTTCTTTATTGTCCAAATGCCATTGTTAGTTTATGCTGCTGCTTGGTTTGATCTGTGACAGATTTATCATGCTTCTTAAAAAAACCCACATACATCAGATCAACTCCCACACACAACAAAAAAGACTTTTATCAGAATGATCTAGAATATGCTGCTTGTAAATACTAGCTTCTTAGCTTCTTTTGAATTCCAAGTCACGCAAGTTTTGTTAAGAAAATAAACACAGTGAGAAACACATTTTTCCTACATGGCCTAATAGGTTTTTTTGTGTTTCTGTTGGAGAATTTGAGGTACAAGCAGGTCAGGTGGGGGTTGGTGTCAATGTCAAGTCACATTATTTGGCACGCAGCAGGGTCAAACATTCTGAACTACTCTGACAAAATGGCAAACACCAACAGTGGGGGAGACGCCGTTCAGTGTGTTGGCAGACTAGAAAAGTCTGGGGGAAAAAACATTAATTTTCCTCCACTTCAAGAATATCAAGCTAAAAATGGAGTCAGCAGGGAGGCTCCACCACAGGAGGCCTCCAGACAGACTTCACAAACACCGCTTAGCAAAGTGGGGACGGTGAGAAATACTATCTAATGTCCTGAAATGGTCAGCGAGAAAGGTAGAGATTCAATTATTCTGATGTCCAGGCTCCAGTGGGTTTGAGGAGTGGAGTTTTTATGCGGCTCAATTTGGGGCTGGCACGCTAAGTGGGCACAGACCTCAGGTGGCTGCTGTTTGAATTTCCACTTCTCTTTCAGAATGGCATTCACACAAAGTGAGGCAGTAGGTGGAAGACTGCTTTGAATTCCCATTTGTGTCATTGCCTATCAGTGTTCTCTTTCAGATCTGCCTCGAGTCCCGTCAAAAGTGCCAAATTCTAAGACATTACACGTTACGTAAAGTGGTGACATTCATGGTTGGCAATAAAATGCTGGCTGTAAACCTGGCTGGGGAAATCAGGTCAGTGTTAAAAGATATGTACACAAAAGAGTGTCTGTGAGTTCGACCCCTACAGAAGCACTTAACCTTATGTTTTCAAGACTTGCATCTTGGTCTCACAGATAAAAATACCAAACAGTAAATAGAAAACAAGCAAGCGAAACAGATTTAAGACAAGCTGGCAAGCTGCTCCAGCAGCTTGGAGCATAAAAAACAAAAGCAGATTCAAAAATGTTGCATTTAACCCTTGGAACAACCCGAAGGCCTGTGCCAGATGACCTGAGATGTCTCACGTTAGCAGGTCAGAGAGGTATTGTGGAGGTGTAATCAGATCAAATGAGCTCTGTCTTAGTTGTTAGGACTCTGGCTGCATGTTTTGAGTTTGGCTGTTGTTGATCCAAAGCCTCTTTAAGGGCACTGACATAACCTAAACAACTGGAGAGGAATGCAGTTTTTCTACATCTACCATGACAAGAAGTGACTTAGTCTAAATATTTTTTAGGCACACTAGCAAAGTGACTCTATGGATGGCAGCGTCAGACTGTCGGTCCACCACTTTAGTCCAGACTGAAATGTCTCAACAACTAATGGATGGATTGTCATGGCATTGAATACAGATACCCCTGGTGCCCTGAGGATAAATCCTAATAACTTTGTTAATTCATTGACTTTACATGAAGCGCCACCAGTAGGTCACAATTTTCAGGTATCCAGTGAAATATCTCCACATCATCTTGATGGATTGCCACAAAGGTTTGTACAGATATTCATAGTTCCTGGTTGATGTTAAAGTAAAATGTCTCAACAACTCTACAATGAATTGTCGTGGAATTGTTGCCTTCAGGCTGTACTGTAATAACTTTGGTGATCCCTTAACTTTTCATTTATTGTCATTATCAGGTCACATTTTTATTAGTGAAATACTTTGATTCACAACCAAATACCTAAATAAACAATGTCATTCCCATCATCCTCAGCTGCACTTAGCATTTTGCGCCAATTACCAAACTGTATCATGCTAACATTTTCAACAATGGTGTGAACAGGGTTAACATTAGACCTGCTAAATGTCAGCATGGTAGCATTGTCATTGTGTGGATGTTAGCATTCTGACATTACCATTTAGTTTAAAGCACTACGATGCCAAAGTACAGCCTCACAGAGGTGCCAGAATGGCTCCAGTCTTGTTTATGATTTTCCAATTAAAATGATCATGTTGATGACATATCTCAGGAAAATAAGGTCAGAATCAACAATAACTATCTGTGCAATACTTTCTGGGGACAGAGCGTCTAAATGACAACATATTTCATGTCACGAGAGGTGAGCATCAATAACAAAAGAATATGTTTCGTTATTGTGAAGTTGCAGGAAATTGTGTGACATTCAGTTGTTTATGTCTTCAATGCTTTCAGCTAGGTAAATAATGGTAGTCCCCCCCCCCCCTCTGCCACAGTGTTTTGTACTGCCTCATCTCAACCAGCCCACCTCCAGCTCTTTTTTGCATAAATAAGTGTTCCAGGTCAAACAATCCAGAACATGTTTAATTTCAATTTTGTTCATTTTCTACATTTCTGATGCTTAAGCAATATTTAAATTATGTTCCTACTAAAATATCCCTCTAAACGAAGAAACATTACCAGTATCCATCAGGTTATAGCCTTTCTGCAAGTTTACTACACCCTAATGAAGTTCCCTAATTGACTTTACTCACTATGTTGGCATCACAGGTCCTGTCTGCTTCCCCCAGCCACTCCACCTAATGGGACTGAAGGGTCTTGTTTATAGTAGCCGCATGCTTTTAGAGCCCATTTCCAGAGATGCAACCTGCTCTTTGCGCCGTGTTGTAAAAAGTGTGAATGGGAGACTAATAAAGGTGCAATTACAGCAATTACAATGTGTGTGTGTGTGTGTGTGTGTGTGTGTGGTGATACTGCTGTTGAGTGAGATTTTATATGTGCATCCAGCAGCTGAGGAGGTGGGTTTGCTTGGATGCTTTATGGTGATGATAATGGATTGTTGGGCCACACTGGATAGGCACAAGGGAGAGTTTCTGTCTGAGCTACCTGTGCAAGCAAATGCTGACATATAGTACGTTTTTCAAGTCAGTGGTTCAAGTATGTCTGAGAGTAAAGACATAAATAAATAAGAAACTGACTGGGCTGGTTACTTAAACTCTTTACAATAAATACAATTAGCTGTTATTTATTCGAGCCCCTCAAAACCAACTTAATTAAGTAGACTCTTTTGAGATCGATGCTTAAGCTGTATTGATTTTACTTTCGGCTGGAAGAACATAAAGTTGAAATGTAGCCTGTGAGAACTTGAGCCATGGATGGTTGAAAACTGCTGCTGTGGGAGTCCAGAAAAATTCATTCACAAGGACAATAGAGCCTGTGTCACATTTAGTGCTGCTTGTTGTATTCTAAATCAATAGGCAGGGAATAAGAGTGACTCACAGAGCCTGTCACACAGCCAAGAGGTCTAGAGACCAGAATTTTATGTGAACTACTGGTGATACGTCATGGCACATACATTATAAATGAACAAGCAAGGTGGAGATAGTAAATATTATAAGGTTGACATCTAAATTGTACGAATCAAGCGTTCCTAAGTATGAACTTTTCAGCCTTACCTCACGCTCTCCCAGGATATTCATAAATGCTAACGGTCATAAAAGCCACAGCAAACTACACACATACACTTGCACCCAAGTATATACACATTTATTTTGACCACCAAGACACATGCAGATAGTACACGCCCACATCTCTGTGTTTTAACAGACTACTTATGTACTGTAAGAATGTTAGAGGATAATGTTCATTTGATCAAAATCGCTGATGTTTTTTCATAATTGGACTACAGTCTGAGCACATTTGTCACTTACAACTTGTATCATGCTGAGATTTTAATTCCTTACTCTAGTGGTTCTCAAAGTGGAGCCCTTTGAGAGGGATCCTTTAAAAATATTCTAATTTGACCATCATTTAATTTGGCACATTACATCATTAACTTGTAGAACTCAGATGTGCAAACTGAAAGTCAAAAGCCAATATGATCCTTAGATTAAATAAAAAGTTTGATATGGTCAGATGAATCATCAAGGACTCCCAACAGAAAAATGTATTTTCCAGCAAAGGCCAAGTTACTGCATCTAAGTCATGGGGAGGGGACTATTTTGCAGCTCCACTTAGTGAATTAAGCTGATGAAATGGGGGCATTTCATTTTACATAACGAGGCTAAAAGTCTAAAGTCTTGCTGTAACAGCCCATAGGCTGCAATATCCACTATAAACACAACATATACTTACAAGATGGAACCAACAACATGCTAACAATTTAGCCATTTAGATTAGTAGTTTAAAGTATGTCCTAACAGAGAGACCAAGGGGTCATTAAAGGAATTGTTTGATATTTGAGAAATGCGCTTATTTGCTTCCTTGTAAAGGGTTGGATGAGAAGATCAATACTGCTTTCAAGTTTTGGCATTTAGTAGTGGAGCTGGAGCCAGGAGGCAATTAACCTAGCTTAACATAAAGACTGGAAGCAGGGGGAAACATCAGCTAGCTTGGCTCTGTCCAAAGTTCAGAAATATGCCTACCAATCCCCCTAAAGTTCAATAATTTACACTTTGTATTTTGTTTTATTAATCTTGTACATAAGTAGACATGTAAAAACAACAAGTTGTGGTGTTACGTGGTGTAACTATTTCTTGGCATCCTGCGCTATTACCTTTTGACTAGTTTCATCCAGGCTCCAGCTCTGAGTGGTATCAATCACATCATCTATTTATTGGCAAGAAACTGAATAGGCATATTTTCCAAAAACATCCTGTTGGAAGTAGAAATGTCTTTAGAAAACTCTGAGAATTTGCCACTTAGTCTATATCTTGAGCAGAAAGTTAGTGAAATCTGTACTAAAGGAATGCTTATGGGACGTCCAAAGCATGACTTGTACATTCCATTGCAATATACTGATTATATTTCAGCGTTTCTTATTTTTGTGATGTGTTTTAGTTACGCCCACTTGTCCAGCATTGTGCAAGTCACTACTGAAAATGCCTGATCTTGTCTAAAATTTGCCTTATACTCATTTACCCAGGTCTCAAATTATGAGAAATAAAGAGTTGGTTTTGAAGTTTACAGTTATACAAACCAAAGGCAGGATCAGTGGTTAGTGGTCTCTGCTTTGTGATATTTGCTCCATTGGGCATCATATTAATGGCAATGTGTGGTAATCTGTACTAGAAGATGCAACATTAATGTCCAATAGTCACGTTATAAAGACTCTCAAAAGTGATTCTCAGAAAGGGAAAAATTTGGTTGTCTCTCATTTGGACAAGGGGCCTTTCAGTGTTTTTTGTGACTTTCCAAAACTAACAATTCAATATTTACAGCCATGCTGGCAGAGCCTCCAAAGTCGTGATCACATTGTCTGTGAAGAATTTCTGTAAACAAAACTCCACTCTGCTCATTGGCTATGTATTTTCTACATTTCTATGCAGTCAGCCTTGTTGTCACAGTGCTGTACTTAACACTTAATGATGTTGGTGTTATCGAGCACCGCACTCTGCGGAGTTTCTTTGAACATGGGCGCTGATACGCTTTGCACAAGGGTAAGCTAAATCCTTTGGATCCAGTGGGAGCTGTGGTGGTACAGAAGAATGACAGCATGTCTTTCCTTTTCTTTCGCACTCCTCTCCTTCCTTATTCTGTTGCCGCCATCCTGCTGACTGAAGCCTATAATTTAGAACGTGTATAATGGATAAATTAGCTGTCAACCAATAAATCTGCGGGAAGGGAGCCATAGAGGTTCATGCGATCTGACCCAGGAAACTGCGCTGTGAGAATAGTTGAGCAGAGAGGGACGAGCTGTGGGAGGACTGCGGTGAGTTATAGCTCCACTGGGTCATAAACAAAACACAAGCAAAAGGGCCCTTTGAAGCTCACAAGACCATGCAAGGGTCAAATACGTAGTTAGAGGCATTCAAAGAGTTGCCTCACATTTTGCATTTATCTGATAGAAAAAATGTAAGAAGATGAGACAAAAATGTCTTCTAATGGAGTAGGAATGTTGGAAAAAGATTCCACAGAATCACAGAATCTCTAGTACAAGGTTTGCTTTGCTTAGTTTTTGTTGAGAGAAGAAATTATGCTTCTGGATAAATTTGTAACCACTGATGTTTGGTGTCATTAGCCAGGCCTCTGTCTTGTTAAGGGGAAGGTCATGTGACACACATTTGAGCTGACAGGATGTGGTCAGCTAGAATCCAGTCTTCAAGATGACTGGCTGCTTGCTTCCTTATTGCCTGTCCTGACCTTTTAGTCAAAGTGCAAAGAAATGACTCAAAGACAGAAGCATCAGCAGCCCACAGGCCCGACTAAAGATAATCATGGTGCCATCATACACTTGTTTTAGACCACTGTGAAGGTCACTCAGAGTTAAAGGGGAACTGTCAACTGTCAACTTTGACTTTTAACACCTCCTTTTTCTTTTCTTTGACATTCCCATCTGCCTAAGTACTATACTTTACATTTAATGCTAAGTAAACTATACCTGGCATTGTCGTGTGCATGTTAGCGTTTTAACTCAATTCAGTTGAGTTATAATAACATGTCAAATAACAAAACATGTCATATGTCCTTCCTTTATAAAATATGATGGTTTGACTTGACAGACTGGTATATGAAAATGATCACATGATCAATATGTTACTTTTGAACATGTACTACATTCTAACTAATAAGTCAGCTTCTTGCATGTTGTCCCGGCCCATATCTCCTGCAGGTAAACAACATGTTCCTGTGTTATTTTCCTACCATTCATCATTGCAATGTCTCTGTGTTGTTCTGTCTTGTACTTGTGATAAATCAGAATAGCGTGAGGATTTTATTATTCATTTTATGTACTTGATATATTTAGTTACCTTTGCTCATCTATCCCGGCTGTCACATATGATTTCACAGCAAACCCGTTGTTCTGGATTGAAAAGAGAGTGATAAAAAGAAATGCTTTTTTTCCAATATGTTTTCTTTCTAATGCCTTATTATGTTTTTTGGGACCTCTTTGACAACCATATTTGAGGTAATGTTTTATTCGACAGTACATAACGTTTTAGTTTCTTCACTTTGAAGGGAAAGTGACATTTTCTTAAAAAACATAAATCCATTGCTGTTGTTATCTAGCAAGGTCATCTCAGTAATCTTAATCCCGTTTTAAACCATGTAAGTCAAGGTCAGAATGATTGCGCTTTACAAATATCCACAAATTAAATTTAGGAAAGAATACACCAATGACTATCGGACATATGATTAGTACAAATTAGTAATGAAAGCTGTAAATGTATTGCCTCAAGTTAGAAACTAATATTTTGTGATATTTCCATTAAATATGCTGAGCTCCAGTTGAACATCAGCAATATTTTCTTGGGGTGCAGCTTTAAGTTTTATTGTGAATTTCAGTTTTTTTTTTACAGAATATTCAGATGTCAGAGACTAAAAAGCTCTGAGGACATGGCTCCACATCTAAGTATAACCATTCTGACTGATGTTCAGACATGATGGAGAGTGTGAATATGTGTTTCAGCATTTCTTTCTGTTTACCCAGCAGCTTGTTCTCTTTAATCTAAGATATGAGAGGCGCTAACACAGTCTCAACACCTGCTGAACTTGCTGGAGTGATGTGGAGCCTCCAAGGTTTATCGCATCAAGTGAAAATATATAATATATATTTTTATAGTTATTATAATTTAGGTCATGGTCTAGGATGATTTTTTTACCCAGACGTGCCACAAATGGTTCTCTGAATTGAGTTCCACTGTAATCTGTCACAATGAGTATTGTGACTGTGACAGTCTATTTATACATATAGCAATGTGAGGGATAATGTCTGGGCTAGTCGAGCAGCTAAGAGCCCTTCAGTGCTTCTCAGTCTCCACAGTGAAACAGCATCAGAAGAGCCTTCTTATCAGTTAATGGATGAGTACACTGGAATGTCGGACTGTTCTCCTCTCTGACATTTAAACTGATGAGTCCTGCTCTCCAGCCCAAACACAGGACTGTCAAACGGGTGGGGAGACAAACACTTTCATCCCAAAGATAATAAAAATACATAGGGGTAGTAAAGCCAAGTATGTGATT
>JAVQJD010014803.1:0-10028 GCA_036023655.1 Nannoperca australis
AGAGCGACGCTCAACTGGTCATGTATGGTGAAGAATCTTTTTTTTTTGTTGTCAGGATGTAAAAAGCCTCTGAAACAGTATTTAAACAATCATGTGAAACTAACACTGTCCACTGAGACTGTGGAGGAAACTCTGGCTTCAGGTAAACATACTTGGTGACAGTAGTGGATGGAGGAGGTGGAGGAGGAGGTGGTGGAGGTGGAGGTGGAGGTGGAGGTGGAGCAGAAGGGGATTTCTCCTCCGGTTCATCAGTTTGATCCTTGCTGTTCAGTGTCTCTTGTAACTGTTTCACTACATGGGAAGATGACAAAACATTGTTCCTTTCATCATCAGTCACATAAACTAAAAGAACATTTGCACAGGAAACGCAAAATGATATGAACCCATATCAATAATCTAAGAAGTATTTGAGTTGGGCCTTTGAACACAGCTTGTAGAAACTTCTGAAACTGATCTGTATTTTGATGCACAGATATGCTTGTGAGGTGGAGCTGAGGTGGGGTAGGCAAGTGGCCTCCACTACTTCTCAATCAAGTTAAACATGCGCTGACTACGCTTTTTAACTCAACAATACTTTTCACTGCCAACACACATTAGAAGAAGTGACATTAGCTACTTGTTTTACGTGTTTTATGCAAGAATGCGACTTTGACCCTTTCCTGCAGTAACCATAAGGCATTTCCTTTCTCAACTAGCACCGACCTTCCTCCTGGAGCTGTGTGACGGTGCCGTTGGCCTCCGACAGCTGAGTGTCTAAGGCCGTCCTCTCCTCCTCACTCTTCTCCAGTTGTCCTTTGAGGTCCTGCAGCTCGGAGAGGACGCTGCTCTCTTCCACGGCGCTCTGACTCTGTTTTACCTGAGCGCAGGGACGAGAGGCATGATGAACGACATAAATAGTAGCGTCTACTATAAAGACGCCCTCTTTCTGTACACGTGCACACACCTGGTCCTGGTAATAGCGTTGTATATCACACAGGGCTGTGCTGATGGTGGAGATCTGTTCCAGCGCCTGCTGCAGCTGCAGCCTGGTCTCCGCGCTCTGCACCTCCATCATGCTGTGCCCGTGAGCCGCCTTCTGCTCCACCATCACCTGACAAGACAAACCATATCTAGCTTCACCTCTTGACATCTTGAACGCATCTTTATGATTATCTGCCTCCACAGAAATGGAAAAAAAACAAATCCATCAGTGACAATGAACCGCAATTAGAGGAAAATAAAGTGAGATCTGAAAGGCTGGCTGTTCATTTTGTCCCCTGGGAGGTCGTCACAATGCAGAGAAAATGTTTTCAAACCCGTGTCTGACTGAACAATGACTTGGAGGCCTTGTTAGAATTACTCATCGGCTTCATTGAAGAATAGTAACAATAGAAACAGGACAATTTAGCTGTGAGACAAAGCGTCATGTTTCCAGCATTATGATAAACGATTCACTGTGAAAATAGAGATTCTTTCTTCTGTGGTGGGACAACTGTGTGTTATAAAAAAATGCTCCTTTGCATGAGCTTGTGTAATGTTTAACATTGTATATGCAGGTAAAACGTGGGTATTGATCTGTTCTATTAGATTGGATCACTTTATCAATCCACAAAGGGAAACTTGTTTGGTTTTCTACGCACATCAAGTCCCAGCAGACAACATATGAAAGACAGACTGCACACGAACGAACACGTATTCAAAGAGAACAGAGATGTAGCTCAAGACAACAATCGTGTCAAGTCGTGTAATAAATAAAAAGCCAATAAAATAGGCAATGCATTTTTAATTGTATTGTTTTTCTAATTTTATTGCCAGAAACATGTGATACATTTTGAATATATTGACTCCCAAAAAATATCACTCTCTTAAAAACCTTACGTGTGTAATGTGTGTGTGTGTTTGTAGCCCTGTTTCACAGAAACAAGTCAGCGGACATGATCTCAACATATTCTGGTCATATTGGATTCTCACACAGATTGTATGAGAGCAGGTCCGTTATCAGAAAACAGGAAGTGTGAGGGAAATAAACGGTTTTCATCTCTGTGTTTTTACTGTACGGACAAACCTGAAGCAGCAGGTTTGGTGCATCAGGTTTCTGTATCAGCGCATGCAGCACGAGGCTCCGTGCTGCAAATTACACCGCTCTAATCTCTGGTCTCCTTTAAGCAGAGAGCAATTTTCACACAGCAATTAGTGCAATTATTCCATACATACAAACACATGGGCCTAACCACACACAGCTACACAAAGAGACAAAGACACACACACAAAAAAAACCTTCCAAATTGTTTCCTGTTTGAGGCCCTGTACCATTATACCACCATGCATCACAGAGGAGAGGTGTGAATGGTTGGTGTTTTCAAAACACATGAAAACAGACAAATAGTAGTGCACACAAGAGGCATTCAGCGCAGGGGGGTCTTTTACCATGAATTGAGAGTAAAGGGGCTGAATTGTGTGAACAGTTGGGGTTCCTTTTCACAGGTAAGGACCCCTGCGAGGCGGCCCATTGTGCGCCTGTCCGGTAAATGGAGGACACTGTGCACAAAGGCGACAATTGCTATATGCTCTGCAAAACATAAAGGTGTCAGGCAAAGACAGGTTGTGCTTAAAGACCACTATTCTCCTTCAGCAGCAGTGATGACCACTAATTATGGGGAAGGGAGGGGCGAAATGGGAAGGGAAGGGAACAGAGAGGTGTTTTTCGAAAGAAAAGGCCTTCATTATAGGAGCAGCTGGGTCAGCAAAACTGTGCTCTGTGTGTGTGTGTGTGTGTGTGTGTGTGTTTGGGTATGTGGATTTTAAGTGAATTGGGGTTTTTTTTCCAGCATGTGTACGAGTGTGTGTCTGCTTTTGTCTTGTGTGTGTGAACGCCTCACCTCACACAGAGAGCCCAGATTTGACCAAAGTGTCATCGGTGTGAAAACAGAGAATGGAGACCCCTTCTCCTGTCCCGCCACATCAGATGACTCTGACAGCGAAAGTGTGTGTGTGTGTGTGTGTGTGTGTGTGTGTGAGTGTCCCCTCCCCCCTCCCCTCCTGTCCGAGTATACACCGTAGCCGCCCGAAGGTCAGCGCCAACACTCTTGCTCCCTTCCTGTGGCACGACCTGTCACCCTTAGTATCTATAGGTGTGAATGTATGACAAAATGTTTTGTGCTGTGAAGGAAAAACACACACACACACACATACGCACGCCACGCACTCACACCTGGTGGGCGAAGACTTCAGCGTGCTGCCGGAGGCCCTGCTCCAGCTCCAGCTTCTGAGACATTTCTGTAAACTCCTCCGTGACAAGCTGGGAGACTGTGCATGTACACACACACACACACAGATAACACAAAATTTGCGGCATTAAGTGGCATTTACGATGGCATTCATGATGTTTTTGACCGAGAAACTGAAAATGAAATGTACTGAAATTATTTATCGCTTAATAAATTTGTCAATCTGCAGAAAATTTATCAAATTGGATATTTGATTAATCTTGTTAAGTTATTTGCGAAGCCAAAATGTCATATGCTCATTCAAGTCTCTCTGTTTTATATAGGACTCTACATTACAGTAACAATACACACGTCAAGTCAAATATATTTATATATCACAATATCACAAATCACAGTTTGCCTCACGGGGCTTTCACACTTCTATTGTATTGGAGTGGCAGCAGAAATCTCAGACTCTCAAAGTCTCAGCAGATAAAACCCAAACTATTTGTGTGGCTGGATATCACTACAGGTAAAACTGCATGTGGTGTCTTCTGTAATTTGGAAAATGACAGTGAAGGACCTTTCAGGTTTTGGACTGTTGGTTAAACGAAACAGGGAACAGAAACAAGGAAACACTTTGATGCTGGAAACCACTTAAGCCTATTTTTCCTGGATTAAATAATGAATCAGTTATCTGTGAATAAATTATTGATTGATTCATCAGCAATGAAAACAATTATTAGTTGCAGTCCAAAATGTAATGAGCACTCACCTCGTTTGATTTTATTCATGGTCTTGTTCTGTTTGCTAATTTTCCTCAGTATGGCCTCTTTCTCCTCGACCTCCAGAGCAAGCTGAGAGAAAAAGTCTGTGATGAGGCTCCCGGTACACACACGCACACACGCGCACACACACACACACACACACACACACACACGCACACACGCGCACACACACACACGCACACGCACACACACACACTGGGATGTACCTGCTCTCGGAGTTGGAGCTGCTCCTTGGTCAGATCCTCCACTTGTTGCTCCAGCTGCAGCTTCTCAGCCAGCAGACCGTCCACTGACGCTTGCAGCTCTGACACGAACAGAGAAAGACGTTTATGATGAGTTATAGACGTGTAATATAATAAATAAATAAATAAATATCCACCTCCCTTCTCCTAGAAGGTTTGCAGAGGGAACACAATGTGGTCAAATCCAATAAATGTAAAGTAATTGAAGCCACAGAGGAAGGAGTAACACCAAGGTACGTCAAAATGAACCAATTTCATAATAAATAAAAGTAAAATAGAAATGAAAGCCTGAACTGGAAATGTTTAATATATCATGAGGATTATTTTGGGACATCATGGTATATATATATATAATTGGTAGTTTTTGACAATGTATATACCAGGCAGACAAGAGAAATGCCACCCAGTTACACTTTCATGGGAATTTACATCAGACCTGTGATCTTGACTTGACTCTCCAGCAGCAGCGACTCCTCACTGCTGTCTTCACCAAGATCAACCACATCACCGCTGAACACGGGGTCAGTCTCAGGGTCAAAGGTCACAGCAGCCAAGTCTTCAGGCAGCTCGGGGATGATCGGAAACAGCCTCTGGCTCGTCCTCTTCAGGACTTTGTTCTCTTTGGTCACCTAGACAACAGAGGAGACGAGGGTCGCTTGTTTGTTTTATTCGGATCTACGAGTTTGAAAATGACAAGCAACGGCAAGGTGAGGACTAAAGGAATGAAGAGGAAATTAAATGAAATCACAGGGAAGAAACTGAAAGGAAAGCAGCAACACGACGGTGGTAAAAAGACGTACTTTGACAGCCAGCGCCTCAGCACTCTCCCTGCAGGAGCGCTCAATCTGGAACTGGAGCTCCAGAACATTCATCTCTTTCAAGAGCTGATTGGAGACTGGAAATGAAAGGAGGAGCGATGAGTTAGTCTTCTCATGGTCATCTTCGTCACAAAATAAGAGAGATTATAATTAAAATGCACAGATTCAACCTGAAACTTAAACAACTGCATTTGTTTTATTCTTCCTTCCTTCGTTGTTTTTCTCCATTATCTTATTATTGCCTCTAGGTGTGAATTTGAGTCCAAGTGTTTATCTGCACTGTGATGCATGATGGGATAGTCTTACCCCATTTAAAGATCCTAAATGGGAACAATGGGAAAAGAATAAATGATTCTCACCCTCCTCCAGTTCAGCCAGTCTCTGATTGGCTTCATCCCTCTGCATTTCCAAGATCTCACACTAACATAAAAAAACCACAAGCAACAAACACGGAGCGATCAATCACTTAACTACAAATTGATTTGTTTGATTGTATTCACATTTTATTCTATTATCAGATGGTTGATGGGATTTTCACAATTATGTGCACTTTTTAGAGCATTTTTAATTCTGCAGTTTAGTTTTTCATTTACTAATGTTATTAAACCTCCCAGACTTTTCAGCCAAAGCCTCCACTGTGTGACTCTTTCTTTCCACCTCATGGGAAAAGTCGTTTTTGGAAAACCTTCACAGTCTTTTTGGGAAAGCTTACAGTATCCCCTCTGCTTGAGCAAGATACTCTGTGTTTCCTCCCATGAGGATTATCTCTAATGCACATTAGAAAGCGGCATTAATTAAACTGGTAATTTACTGCCTGTCACTAACAGTGATACCTGAATGTCTCCGTCATCTTCAGAAGATAAACCACTCTCTCCATCCGACTCTGTGGGGAAAAGAAAATCATTTTATCTCCGCACAACGGACGGATCGTCAAATGGGCGGTGGAAACAGAAAACATGCTCAGCTGGGAAGTGAGACAATCAAAGATCCTCACATCCTGTCAGCGTTACAACAAGAGGAACATCACGAGGCTGAGTGAGAGAAATTCAGGAAGTGAAATCAAGAAACTATCACGCAAATACATGTTTCACTTTCTGGAGCTTCTGACTCACAGCACATTCCCACTAATACTTAATTTTGTCCAACAAACTGAGAGCTTTCAGTTCTTAAAGCAATTGTTCCACATTTTGGGAAATACTTTGAAATACTGAAATACCTTTGCTTTCTTGCTGAGAGTTAGATGAGAACATTGATAGTCAAGAAATAGTCCAGCACATAACCCGCTATAAAACCACAGTGTGTTGATTTTACACTTGTGAATTCCCAAAATGTCAAACTATTTCTTTAAGTATACGGAGCCAGAGACAGGAGAACTTAACATTAGCATAAAGACTGGAAACAGCTGGCTTGGCTCTGTCCAATGGTAACAAAAGTGTAAAAAATGGTTTTATGTGTGGTTATGCAGAGGACTGTTTCTTGGAGGTCACTATGATCCAAGTAATTGTCCTGCATGTAAACCCCAGCCTTAATGCTAGGCTAAGCTAACCGGCTGCTGGCTGTAGCTTCATTTTGAACAAACACGTGTGAGCGTGGTATAGATCTTCTCAGCTAACTCTTGTCAGGAAAGTAAAATAGCATATTCCCCAAAATGGTGAACTGTTTCTGTGAACTTTAACTTTAACTTGTAATGAAGCACTGATTGATTCCAGCTAACATTTAATCCAAACACTCTTTTTGGATTTCTTAAAGCAATTTAAATGTCACCGGTCAAGTTGTGTGTTGAAATAAACAAATGAAGATGACTGAAAGAAAATCCGTCACTTGAAAAACTATGAAACTGTACAAAATGGAAGACTTTGAGGATAATCTTTCACTTTTTTCACACAGAGGATCAAGAAATATTGAGTTAAAAACACATTTCTGAACTAAAACCCCTTGATTAGCTCACCCCACAACACATGACTTATTTAGACACTGAGAAATCTTGAAACTGCAAAGTCATCATGTGACCAGTTTATATCCACAGTATCAAGTCTTACCTGCTGCTTCACTGTCCTCACCTTGTGCCCACATCTTATCGTCTGCACACTTGTCAAGTTTTTTAGCTCCCTGATAAACTAAATTAGGCTGCACATTCCAGCACAAACAAATCCCTGCTTTCTGTCTGAGCAGCAGTCGGCGTATTATGAAGGAGGCAAGTGGAAAACCCTCCCCCACAGCCACAATTTCAAAAAGAGGAACTTTTTCCTTACACGAGCCAAAAGATCATCTTAATCATGACCATCTAATGTGGATTTATTTCCTATTAAGAGAGTTTTTATGCATTTTTGAATACTAAAAATATGTTTTGTATATTGATAATGTATGTTGAAATCTGCTTTTGATGTTACAAGTAAGTTAGAGGACGAGGTGTTTGAACTTTCGACCTTTTCATTCAGTGAAAAGAGGAAAGATGTAGCCTCGGCCCGTGCATGTGCTCTCTGAGGGACGACACTGTCTCTCTACTGCAAGATCAATGTCACTCAAGCAGCTGGAGCAAAGGCAAAGCTGCTTTTATGCCTCTATCAACATCTGTGCTCAGAGTTCAGGACCTTTGAAACATCAGACCTGCCATGGGAACCACATTCTCAGGGATAATTCAGGAGATGAAGAAGATGAGTGGCAGTGATGATGCTGATGACACACATTCCTCCACTATGAATAATGAAAAAATAAATTCTCATCCCTCTCTCGTGTTTTATTCATTCACCTGTCTTCCAGGAGTTTACTTCTTGAAGTACTGGGTTAAGTACTACTTGCGTTTAACGTCTTAGCGGTTGATTAAGCTGGATTGGTTCTCCAGATGCGTGGGTTGTGGTCCGTCCGGGCCAACAGGAGGTCAGATGGAGAACAGTATCTTAAAGGATAAGGTTTGTGTTATTCTATATTTCTATTACTGTCAGCAAATCCCATGAAAAGGGCTTTCTGACTTGACGATGTCTGTGGCACTCACTCCTAAGCTCGCTGGATCCCACTGAAGACGCTAATCTTTATAAACGGCTCACACGTATCATTTCGCTTTTAAAAGAGGCTCAGAAATGTACTAAAACAGCTGTGCACTGTGGTTTTCATTCAACATAACTCAAACAGGAGGAAATTGTGCATAACATTTCCTTCAAATCGTATTTCATGTTGAAAATGAATTGTATATAAATGTAATTTCAAGGAGACAGGTTTAGGTTTTTTTGTGTTTTGGAACAATGAAGCTCTTTAGTACAGAGTCTTTACATAGTTTAATTAATTAAAGTAAACTAACTTTTAATTGCATTTAAATACGGGTTGTTTCTGTAAACTTCATGATGTACAGTTCCTTCACACATAGAGAAGACAATGAGTCCAAAGTGGAATAAAACAACTCTTGAAAGGCAGCTGCAAGTACAATCTGTTTTAATTAGAGGCGTATTAGCTTTAGTTATGTCTTATTAGGAAACATAGGACCAAAATACAGCATGTGTTTATGGCTGTGATAAACTGTTACTACTATTACAATTAATGGAAGAATCTAATAATGCTCCAAGGTTTCACTTCAGATTATTTATTTATTTATCATTAAAAGACTTAAAGACGATCACAAGCTGCTGTGGCTCATGGCGGTGACGTCCTTGTGATTTAATGAGTCTTTTCTCTCTCAGTGTGTTGCTCTCTTTACAGGCACCACCTGATCACCAAAACCTCCTCCAGACCGGCACCCTGACCTTTACTAACGATTCTTCACCATGTTAATAAAGGTGAAATTGTCACTTAACATTAGCTGTTGTCTGGTGTTTCTTGCAGTGGGCGACATTGTCAGAAAACTCGTGCCTCATTAAAACCGGGTCTTTTAAATTGTGGTTTAATAGAGACCTTTTACAGAGCCACCACGGTTTATTTTTGAAACAACACAAAGACTAAACAAGACCGGCTTCCTGTTTCAGTGAGCTTTCGGCCTTTAAGACACGTTTTTGTTTCATTTGAAAATCATGTATGCATGTGAGGACAAAAGGCATCCTATTGAGACATGTAGCGTCTTTTAGTAGTAGTAGTAGTAAGTTTTTCTGTAAGGTACTGTACTTCATTTTAATCAATCATACACAGGCTTTATTTTATTAATATCAACACAATAATATCTTATAATACAGTCATTTTTCTTCTATTAAATGTAAAAGGACAAAACAGACCTAAATATTGTCAATGTAGTCATGTCCTCAGTATTTTGATCGGAGTTGATCCTACACTTATACATTATATTGTGTTATAAACCATTTATTAAATGTTTATTTTCAGCTTATAAATGCTAAATAGGGCAAAAAAAAATGTGTATTTTTGCAGACGTGTGTTAAATTAAGATCACATTTTGGTCACACACAAAAAACTAAAACAAACTGTATAAATGAATATTCAAATTCAAATATATACACCGTTTAAAAAATCTGGGGGGCTTGGACTCCAGACCTCAGCATTTCTTAAATCCTGGTTTGGCCCTGGTCATCAGTAGCATATGATTCTCACTTTAAAATGTCTTTACATTTTAACGTTTGCTTAGACTGCAGGAAATCAACTCAGCTTCTGCACTGCAACGCTGGGAAGAGGATTTAGTATTAAAAGCTCAGGATCTGTAGCGTTGTACTGTCATCCAGTAGAAATAATCACGTTTGCTTTCAGCTGTGCTCACCCAACATATGCTGCAGCATGTTAAGCGCTGGACCAAATATTGCTGAGGTCAATCAGAGGTAAAACCTATTTCTTCAAAATAAAAGTCAAAATGTTGTTGTCAGAAGTGGGATTCGAACCCACGCCTCCAGAGGAGACTGCGACCTGAACGCAGCGCCTTAGACCGCTCGGCCATCCTGACATATACACAACGCTTCAGATTACGTAATATAAAGAGCTCATACTCGGAGAGCGGGGTTCATATTTTGTGTTAAATAACGTCTCAAAGTTAACTAATTTAATGTTTTATGTTAAGTAATGTAAAGT
>JAVQJD010014818.1:0-15748 GCA_036023655.1 Nannoperca australis
CTCACACACACACACACACACAAACACACACCCACACACACACGTATGTAGCCTGAGCCAAGTCTCCATACTGCTAGCTGGCTCCTCACAGAAGTATGCCCACCTCTAGCTTGGATCAAAGGACTAAACTAAAAACCTCTGGTCACACACACACACACACACACACACACACACACACACAAAGTACAGTACTTCCTGCCTATTCCTGGATGAGATCAAAAAGGGTATTTTTTGCTTCAAGCCTATAACATAAATCACCATATGCAGATACGTGTGCACAAACACACACACACCATCTCAAATGCCTGTGGCAGTTCAAAGCATCAAGCTGAGAACACACACCTGCACCACGGTAAAGCCCTTGAACTGAACAAGTAAATCATGCTGTTCTAATACACACACAATGATGTGCACTCCCACACTTCTACTCAACCCAGCCTGACCTTAGTAATATTCCGTGACTGGCAATTCACTATGCAAAGATCCCATTCAAATGGCTTGATGGCCCCACCACAATGAAAACACACACAAGCAAATAAATAGCCAGGTGCATTTCAAACGGGGAGCACGGGGGGGGCGGGGCGGGGGGGCTACCACTCCACGCCCCGCTAAAGGCTCAGAACAAATTTGCACTGCCGCACTGAAACCAAAGACGAGAAGCAAGCAAGAGAGGAAAGAAGAAGCAGACACAAAGAGAGACAGCCCGGGGTATGATCTACTGAAAGGTTGCCAGTTCGAATCCAAAAACAGACTAAAACATTCTCGGTGAGGGAAAGAGAGTCACTCCCTTCACCCCGCTGTGAGACTACTCTTAAGCCTTCAACTACTCTAGTGCTGCCACTATATGACTGGCAGTACAAGGCAAGGGTTTTAAAGGCATTTCCCTGGTGTTAAGAGAGATAGAGTGATACTGTCTCTCTGATGTATCTCCAGCCACCTGCAATTTTATTTCCACCAGTTGTTCCTGTAAATAAGAATCTGTTCCTAGATTGCCTTGCGTATTTCACAGGAACCTGACATCTGTGATTTCCAAGCGTCAAAAATGTTGTTACCTTTTAGGACTCCATAAATCCAAATTTTAAAACATTTAACTTATTTACAGAATACTCGTCATACAGTCCATCGAATGGAGTGCAATGAAATGTCAATAAAGAGTATGTGTATACTGTATGCTCAATCAGGGAACACTTAGACATGCAACATCTTATCTATTATATCTGCAGTAATATAGGCTGTTACTGACTGCAGGGGCACTAATGACAATACAAATTCCTTTTCTTATGTGTAGCCTGCAGTGCGTGAAATCTGCTTTACAACATCTGCTTCCAATAAATTAATAACATACATAACTGATGATCAGGGCGTCTATTCAGCTTCATTTCAGGAGTTGGCAACATTTGACGTTGATTCCCATTCTGTTAATAAATGGCCATTTACGACAAGATATTTCTTCAAAATTGCGAGCCATATTGCTCAAGGTATCAGCTCCACTCCACCATTTCAATTTGTGCAAAACCACTACATGAACACGACAGTTTGGTGTTATGGTGCTCATTCTTAACCTGATTTTCTTGTTTCAGGAAAATGGTTGGGGCAAGCAGTTTATGCAAAAATGAAAAGATGCTGCGATAGCCTTTGAATTCTGGTGAAAATGATTCTTGTTTACAAGCAGCACACTTCAATAAGAGGCTATAGCACAGGAATAGTCATAGTATATATATATATATACACACACACACACACTATTTATATTCAAGGACATGACAAGCAAAACCTGAATAAAGAAGATATTTTCATCATGAATCTCTCATGAACCTCTACAGTAAATCATAAAAATACAATAACTGTTCACAAACATTGCTGAGTAATTACCTGAATTTGCTGTACAACTTTTCCTGTTAACATCTGTTAACATCTATCTCACTTTACTAGGTGACCTAAGCATGACCTGAGTGAGGAAGAAAAGAAGGGTTTTGAAAAAAGGAAGTACATTAATATCACAGATATGTTTTTCTCACTTATAATATAATTATAATGTTGATAAATACATTTAATATTATATGGATTTATATTTAATATAACCAGGGAACATACTGTGCAGTACACAACCTGCAGTACTGAGGCAAAGTGAGTTTCACAAACATTTTCCACATGTGGAATCCATGTCATTATTGCGTTGATTAGAGATATATCCTGTCTGTGGTGCTGTGGTCCATTCGGTTGCTTATTGCTATCACTGGGTTCAAAGTTCTTAATACCATTAAGCCCCATAAAATGTCCTACATATGATGTAACTGTCACAGTGGCTCTTGATTTCATTTATTAGTGCTTGTTTTATCGTCCTCTGGCTGCAGCTTATTTCAAAACACTGAAAAAAGACGTTACTGTTCATCACATGTGGGTTATCTCAAAATCAGAGAACAAAGCAGTGATGCGAGATAAAACATTCTCACCAACAAGAATCTGGTATGTCAAAGGTATTTTTTGACATTTTGAAATATACATACCCTATATCCCTCTCACTTTTGACAAGGTGCTTTGTGAATGTGGTTTGTTTTTCATCTTGCACTTTTAGTTTCCCTGCTTCTTTTTATCAGATGCTGTAATTAGAAAACACCCAAAGGTCTGAAGTTGGAACAGTCCAAAACTTTATTCCACAAAAAACAGAACGTGACTAAGGGATTGCTGGTGAAGGTTTTTGGGTGCCTCGCTTGTCATAGCATTTTCACTTTAGATTACCTTTTTGGAGATAATATTTAAATATACGCATGTACAACATACGCATATTTATGGATACATACATATTAGATACAGTAAAAAAGTCAAGCAGTGAATCCCATCTTTGTAAAGCTTATAATGTTCAGTCTTTGTTGACATGTAGGTGATGATTGAGCTCTATGGTAATATTAAAGACTACCTTTAGTTAGTTATCAATAGGATTCAGTGTATTTTTGCCAGGAGCAGTGATGAGTGAAGACATTAAGCATGTCCACTGACACGAGAAGGGCTTCAGACACATATTTGTGCACAGTTATAGAAGTCCAATTACTTTGAATAAAATGCTTAGTTTAGCTAATCAAATCACAACACAAAACATCTAGGCATAGGCGTTACATTCATTAATAAACCGTGAATTTGATCTGCTATTTGCAGATTACATCTCTACCACCCAATACACTCACAAGCAGGGGGAAATTTTGGCAGCGAATTGATGTAACATTATAAATGCTAAATCGCTTTTGGTATGTGTGAGTTGGAACAGTGTGGAATTTAATATTTAATAGAGTTTAGTTGTCCTTAAAGCTTGAGTGTGGGACTTTTACAAGTAACACTTTCTGTTACACTCAAGCAGTTGCCAGACAAGTTTACACAATGCTGATTAATTCGCCAACGCCAGCTTAATCTCTCTGTTTTTCCCAGTATACCGGAGTTTTTAAATCTGGTGTCTGTGGTGACATTCCCACGCAGGTACACTGGTAGTAATGCATTTTTTACGTCAACCAGCAATGATTACTTTACCACAGAGTCACGTAGAAACTCAGAGTTCAGAGAAAGGATTACAGTCAAAAAAGGAAGCGATCCACAGCGAGGACGAGCACAGATAAGCAGTGGTGTAGCTTTTCATTGTTGGAGAGGCTGAAAGAAGAGAAGGGACTAAAGGCAGACACAGATGTCACAGTACTGCTCTTGGTATTTGTAAAACATTTGGAGCAGGATATGTAGCTATTACATTTACTCTGCCTAAATAATGGATCATTGTCTCAGAATTTGAGCGAGCTCCCCTGTGAATGTCATGAACAAAAGTCAAAAGTTTGATATATGTGCTCTATCTCTCCTACTCTGCAGAGTGTAACGTTGGTTTGAAAGGTGAGGGGGGCACAATAAAGTGGGGGGTTTTGGGTCACCTCCCAGAAAAAAAGATCTGAATACCATTTTCTGTATATTTCTACATGGTTTTAACAGATTCACAGCTAATTAAAAGCAACACATTGTGATTAATATGGCTATTGTGTTTAGTTTAGAAATAGCCATCTTACTCTCTTCACCCATAACCCTACTGAACATCACATGCTGTGGTTTTCAATTAGGGATATAAGCGATACTTTGAAGAATAGGAGTTGTAGATCTATTGCACATTATTCATAGAAATATCTACAGATAATGTTCCATTTGCAACTTCAATCACAACCTACAGTTCTACGCAATTAAGTCCCACCACCACTGGAGGAAAAAAGCAATTACTCCATTGACTTTGTATGGCGTGAAGGTGCCTTCTTGTTACTTCAGTTTCCTAGCAAACAACAGAAACATGCATAAAAGCTGTTGTGTGGCGGGATGCACTAGCATCAGGGTAAAGAACCCAGAATTAAGATGTAAAAAGTTGTAAAGGTGTGCTTGTGTGGATGCACATTCAAGTATGTTTCTGTTCGTCTGCCAGTCTCGATATCTGTCATTCTTTTTGCTTTGTGATGTCTTGCAGTTCAGTCAATCAATAGAGTTCACGTTTGGCAAACGTTCTTCTTTATTTGGATGTCTCGCTGTAGAACCATCTTGAAAAGTACAAGATAAGCTTTTGTGCTATACCCCTCCACGCCACCACCACTACTCCTCACACACGTACACACAGCAGATCAATAGCAACCTCCTCCCCATATCTTACATAATAAACACTAAGACCTAAACAGCAAAACAGCCTCCATTCCACCTGTGTGGCCTGAAGCAATGGATTCTTTAGTCCCTTCTGGGGGTGACAAGGAGGGAAGAAAGAATGAGAAACCAAAAGGAAGAGGAGTGATACTGAAAGAACAAAGACAAAAAAGTAAAGAGCAAAAAGAAGCAAGACAGAGGGGGAGGAAGAGGGAGACCGGAGTGTATCCCACTTGGCTCATATTTCAAAGCTCTGAAGGATGTTTTTGAGGAAAAACTCATATAAAGTGCATCTTTTCACAGATAGGAAACCATTCTGACTGGGCAGAAGCCCACACACACATGTTTAGACATTTCACACACACAAAGCTTTTGGCAATTATATCTATGCCTTATATAAATATTTAATACTGTGTCCCTCAAACTGACCACAGTCTGAGTAACACTGCTGGAGTGGGAAACATAACCCAGCTGACCTCTTAATGACCTCAACACAACGTACAGGCTCACAAAAATAAGTAATACAACTTCTGCAAGTGTGTGTGTACATGTGCACAAAGGAAAATGGGATAGATGCACCTGCTGGTCTCTACTTTCTACACACACACACGCAGGTGACTATTTTCCATTAGGAGACTCTGGCTGCTTCTCTATAGCTGCCACTTCTTCTGCTGTGAGAAGAAAACACTTAGGATTGATAGAGGGCTGGCATCAATTTCACACACACACACACACATAGAGAGAGAGACACAAACGCACCTGATGCCAGCAACACATACTGAAAGTAGTCTGCAGTCCTGTCAGACTAAAATCTCGGCCTGCACACAGAGACAGGTAGACACACACAAACTGTCCCTCTCAAACACACAGACATGTACACACACGCAGCGCAAAGTGTCAGGTGGCTGTGGAAGTGTGGTGATTTGTTCCTCCTGACAGACAGGAAATAAGGGAGTCGACCAGGGACCTCACTTCCTCTTAGACCTGACTAACCTGACGTCTATCACACACACACACACACACAGATTCACAATGTCATCTCCTCCGCCATTTGCTCTGCTTCTATAATACATACGCACATGCACACACACACACACACACACACACACACACACACACACACAGACACCATCTGACAGCAAAGTCTCTCCTGAGGCCTCCAAAATCCGAACTACTTGAATGTGGGATTAAATTTGTGTCTGTGAGCAAAGAAAGAAGATGTATATAACTGTTTTGTAACAAGCAGTAAAATACTGTTTAAAATACATCAAAATCCTCAGGTCGCATGCTAAGGTAAAGGTAATGGAGCGAGTATGTCCCTCTAATACCTCTAGTGACAAACAGATCCTCTGATACAAATTGCTTCACAACAAAAAAATATATTGTTTTAATAAGCTGCAAGCAAAGGTTGCAGCAGAAGAAGTGACACCAGGGTCTGAAATGATGTTTCTTCCTCACCTGCCACTCTGGCAGATTACTGAACATTTCTACCGGCCACATTTTGTCTGCCACTTCTGAGATCTATGTTGAACACTTTAAAATTGTAAACACTGAGTCAGACAGTAGACAGTAGAAATATGGAAAATATCATATAACCTTAATACATGACTATTCTTAACTTAAGAATTGCCTTTTAAAAATAATAGGTCTTAATATAAGAAAAACCTATCTGCCATGGTTGCAGATGACCTGATTTTCTTACCTGTCACAGCCAACATTTATCCTGTATTTGGCAGGTGGCAGATGCTAATTCCATTCCCCGAGTGAGACCATCAATGGAAGATAATACAAAATGTAAAAACATACATGAGATTCATGAAACATGAGATGAGTGTGAGAGAGGTGGAAAAGTCACGGTTAGGTTGTGCAGCATGGACGATGATAATCAGTTGGACGAGGTTCTTAATTGACCCTCTCCTCATTACAGCGTGGTTACGCAAATCTCCAAGTCCGCTTTAATTGTTTGACACTGATGAGAGAAAATAACTTTGTGTGTGTGTGTGTGTGTGTGTGTGTGTGTGTGCATGTAAAACTGGTCGATTTGATTTGGGTTTTGACATCACGCTCAGAACTCTCCCAGCCCACAGCCCACCATCCAAATGTCCTACCAGTGACCTCAATTCACTAAAGCATGCCCAGTGGTCCAATCAGCATCAAGCTCTGGCTTAGTTGAACCAGTGACATGTGTCATATCAAACCTAATCACACTGATGGATCCAATCAGTGGGTCAGCATTGGCAAGTCCAGCGGCAAGTACAGACTTTTTGTACTGGGGTAGCACAAGTGGGGCACTGACTTATTCAGGGGGGGCATGAAGTCTAGTGGACCTCGGACCCTGTAGGGGGCCAGTCTTACCCCCAGGAAGAATTGTTTTTATATGTAAAAGTTGAATGCATCAATCTGGTGCAAATTAAAAGCAGCATATTAGATCTATAAAGAACATGTGCAATTTGTTTGTGCTCTTGTAAACAACTGAATCATCTTTGGAGGGGCCTGACCGGAACCAATGGATTAAACCAGCTAACTGTATAGAAAGTAGTTCAAACTAGCTCCACCTCCAGCTACAACAGCCACATAACACTCATGTTTCAGTATTAATAATCGAATTATGTCATGTACAATAATATATCAATCAGAGAGACGAAACCACTACTTTAAGCTGGTATACTTAGCCTAGATAATACTGAACTATTGGGTAGTAGGATTTTACATGCAGGACTTTTACTTGTGAGTATTTGTATACAAAAATATTTTATACACAATCCATCTGTGAGTTTTTTGCAGTCTTGAAAGCAAGTTCAGTTTCACCTGAACTGGGCAGTAAGCCAGTCATAGTTTAGGATAGCGTGGTGCCCCTGTGCAAGTCTTTGCTTTGCAGAAAATGTCCAAATGTATGGTAAGAAACTAAACTTTTGTAGGAGCCCTAAAAATTATGACCTGCAATAAATTTTTTTGACTAGAAAGTAGTGCAGTGGTTAAACAGCTGGGATGCTCGAGCCACATTTTAATGCAATTACCTTGGGCAAGGTTAGCAATAATGACGACCAGCAGTATTTTTTCATTACACTTGGCTACTTATAGACCATTATCATTATCCACATTAGCAATTGGGACAAAATCATTCTCCATGTATTATAAACCTAATGGTCCATATCTCTGCTGTTATGTAAACCCCTTCTGACTTTGAACATTTGCATGATTTGTGTTACTAAATATTTAAAAAAAAATCATGTTGAAAATCGCTTGGCTGTCCAACTGTTTTCAGAAAATCCTGAACAGTTGGCAAGGTTTTCATTTTACAACATTAATATTGAGGATAGTCAGGCAGTCTGGTCCAGCATGAATATAGACAGAGCCTCAGTCTGGAGTTTATATTCTGACTGAAGTCAAGGATGAGACGCATTTAGTGTGTGTAAATCATATTCTGTACCACTAAGAGACAAACAGCTGTGGAGCAGAACCCACTCTGTGACAGGGAGACAATGGGGAGGGGGGGCTTAGGGATAAGTTACGAATAAAGATGGGAGGGTGGAGAGGTGAGCAGATGAGAGGTGGAGGATGGGGGGAAGAGGAGGAGGAGGACAGAGACAGTAAAATGCTGCCGTCACTTAAACTCTAAAATGAAAGATCGATGAGCTTATTTAAATGTCCTCCCATAGACGAGAGTTGGCTCATATAAAGCCTCACATTTATGAGGAGGGGTGTGGGCATCGATTGACTGAAAGAAAGAGGGAGAGAGAGTGAAAGAGAGAGGGGGTAGGGAGAGACAGGCGGGGAGAGATCAGCAGGATCAAGCCTGGCTCATGAATTTCATCCTTTTCCTCCTAAAATAAAACGTCCTAATAAATGCTGGGGATAGTGGGGTCGGAACCTGGAAAATCTACAGCCTTCGATTGGCCGCCTGGCACAGCTTATCAAATCAATAACCCCCCACCACCATCACCAGGCCCATCCCGTATCTGTTTCACTCATTTTTTATTCACCCCCTAACCCCACCACATACAAATATACAAACACAAGCCCCTGCCAGCCATCCTGAGGTGGATAGCAGCAGAGTAACCCCCCAAGCCAAGACAGCTGTATGGGGTTATTGTGTCTGATAGTGGGGAATGGGGTGTGTGGTAACTTGGGTGCTGGGGCTGAGACCTTGACATTAGAGGGAGAGGACGGAAGGAGCTGACTCTGCAGCCACATCGTGTCTTCCCCCCTCCTTCCACCTGCTCCTCAACACCGAGGAGGGAGGGAGGAAGAAGGGAGAGTGTGACGACTGGGAAAGGAAGACAGAGGAGAGCAACTTTTGACACACACAGAGGTGTTGTCATACTGGCATCATCGATTGAACTGCAGGCACAGCTTTCTGAGTGACATGCACAGTGCGCCGCATTCCCTCTCCAACCCCCCACTCCATTTTTTATTCTCACTCTCTTTCCCCTGCCACTCGCCTCTCCTTCTTCTGCTTCTTCTCACACCACCTCCTTCTCCTCTTTGCCACAATGCCTCCTGACTTTCCTTCCTTTCTCATTCCTCCTCTACCTGTGCTCCCTCTTTCACTCATGCAGGCACTTTCTTGCACGTTAACAGCACACACTTTCTCCGTAGGTTCACAAATAGCACAGCCCCCACCTCTAGCACACATATATGCACATACATTCCTAAGACCCCTCCTCTATGTAACCCCAAGTTTCAGCCTTACATTCTGCCCACCACGCCATCTGTGACCCAGAGAAACTCTGAGCCGACACCAGCCTGACCTTTTCTGTGCTTTTGTTTTGCCTCTCTGACATGATCCCATGGGGTACATGCACACATACAAAGAAACACACACACACACGCACACAAAGAGAAACACACAAAACCCCAGTTTATCTCAATCACTATCCCAATAGCTACAAAGGATAAAAACCACATAAATGCATGTAGCAAGCCAACGCACAATTTCCACAAACAGCTTTGGTCAGGAATTGATATCTCATCATTCTTCCCTGTTGCTGTATTCAACAACTACTCCATGCAGTAACCCTCTGCAGCCACAAGTCGCACACTGATCTGGACACCTGCCAGAACCACAGGGTCAACACAGGACTAATAGGAGGCAACTTAAATTACTATAATACACTATGTGCAGCTGTATGTGTTTGTGCCAAATCAAGAGCTGTAGTTAAGCAGGTCATTGACTAAGAGGGGGATTATCAATGCTTGGAAACTGTAACACCCCCCCCCCACACACACACACACACACACATCCTCAATACCTTAATCCTACAATTATCATCCTACAATCTATACATCATCATTAGAATAACAATAATTTACACATACACTGTCTCTGGCACACAAATAATCAACCTGACTTAATTTACAAAAGAAACATTGCTGCTGGCCTCCCCTCCCCTCACACACACACAACACCACCACCACCCACCTTAACTCTATTTCCCCTCTCCTGCAGGGACACATGAAACAACTAACAAATTGCTATACTGTGGTCTAATAAATCACACAACTTGTTCCCAGTTTGAGAGTCACCATGTCACGTTTCCCCTGTTCACCATGGTCCCAGTGACAAATGATTCAAGTGTGTTTCAAGAAAAGTGTTTCAGACCATTCACTTTGTACATTACTATGTATACCCTGTAAACGCAGACAGCATGCATGGACCTAAATACTTGTATGAGCATTAATATTCTTTAGACCATCATCTGACATTTGAACCCAGGACTCCAGCTCTTACCTTGGCCGTGCAACATGTGGCAGCTGCTGCCAAGAAGAAGCAGCAGAAACAGAGGATGACACCGGCTCCCACTGCGGGTCGTCCCCGTCCCATTCATGTTCGGCCGGATCCATGCCAGGGGTCCCTCCACGCGCTCCGGGGACCCCTCTGGGTAGCAAACTCCCGGTTTCATCATGCGGGAGAGAGGGGGCCAACAGTGTCCGTGTACGCTTGTGCCTTGCTGCTGCTGCAACTCTCTCTCTCTCTCTCTCTCTCTCTCTCTCTCTCTCTCCCTGCGCACGGATGGGAAGAAGTCCGAGCGGAGAGGAGCGGGCTTCGGCGCCGGCACCCCCCGCGCTTTCCCGGTAAAAGCGAACCTCCGAGCTCCGGGAGTTCACGGCGGTCCCTGCAGACGAGCTCCCCGCTCTCTGACTTCACAGCTCCGGTGTCCAAAACTCTGCAGGCAGCGGGAGGAGGAGGAGGGTCGCCTCGCCTCACCAACAGAAAGACTTTCCCTCACTAGTCTGGTTTCACGGGGTAACGGCACGGTAATCTCTATCTGCCGTGTCGTCGCCCGTGTTTCTGCATCCTGCGATACCTCATTTTCATTTGGATTGATTCGAGCAAGGAATTAATACAGTTGAGTGTGTTTTCGACTTATCGGCTTATTCTCTGCTATCGACCTCAAATCCGCGCTTGTTTTGATGTCTTTACCAGGGGATTTGTCCCGAGGATCATTTAGCTGTTTAGACACAGTGGTCGTATTAACAGAAAAGCAATAAAACACGCAAATTATCCACCCATGCTTTGGCTGAGTGTGTGTGCTCTAAAAAATCAATTCAGTAATTGATTCTGTGAATACCCCTGCGTTTTTGACTGCGAACAAACTGCACAGAAGTGTGGGGATGGAGGAGTGTGGGCTGCAGTCTGTTATCTGAAGTTAGATATCCTAATTAACTGTTATCCCAAGTCGTCGCGGGGTCGACATTATCCTCCACTCCCCCAGAAGGGGACTCTTTTGTCGGATACCAGATAGGCTAACCCGCCGTAGTGCGCCGCGTCTCGGATTACACCGCGGAAAAATGACACAACAGGTTAGGGGGGGGGTATAACGCAATACAAGTTTCTCACCAACAACCGAGTGTTTCTTTTTCTTTCCTTGTACACACACTGGCGAACAATAATTAGCACGAATCAAAAAGTAACAGTCGGTTTGAACTGAAAAAGGCAGCCGTTACAGAGGCGGTAACGTTACGCTCACCGCTGCTGCTGCTGCGACACGAGCCGTTCGCTTTTATCATCCACTCTTCAACGGTCCTCTAAAAACAGTCCACCCGGGATAGAACCGGCTGTTTCACAAAGGTTTTATCGTTGTCCGTTCGTACTCACGGGAGTTTTTGTCCCCAGTTAGCGGCGTAAGAGCCGTTTTTCTCCGTCCCAGCACCCTGTTGAGGATTGGGGAGACGACTGAGGCGATGCGTCTCCCTCAACGAAACACCTGCTACCCTCCGCGGCACGGACTTGGGGGAGAGAGAGGGCTCATGTTTAGCCTTATTCGAGTAGCTGCTGCGTTTTCCGTCTTCAGTGAAGGCAAAGAGTCAATATTTCTGAGTCTGAATTTACTTTTTCCACTGATATGCCCATTTATTGCTCAGTCTCTCCTTTAATCTCTCCCTCGATCTATCCCAAACTCAAAAACTAAACTTCTATTCACTATCATCCGTTGTTGCTGATTGGTCGAGCCGAGTTCTCCCGTTGATCCTATTGGACATTCCGAGCCAGGGGGCGGGAAGCAATGCCAGCACTGGGAGCGTGGTGAACGGCGCCCCCAGAATCCCCACACAGAGAAACGAGCATGGAAGAAGTTTTTGCATTTTTTCTCTCAAAAGTACATAACAAGGCAACCATTTACACTTATTATGGGATTTCACATTATTACTTTTGTCATTATATATCACGTAAAAGTAGTTTTGGAGGTAATTAAGTAAGCAGAACTACAATGAGAAGAATATAGCCTAGAGATTCTTTCACTTTGCTTACTTAAATTGTATATTGACTGTATATTTCGCCTTCTGAGGAGGCTCTGCAGCATCACTGGTGGTCCAGCTACACACACACAAACGGCCTGGAGCTACATCTTAGTACTAGTGATAACCCAGTTTCTTCCATGGTGAGGGTCATTAAATGGCACATTAATATTAAAGCCTACAACACAGTGACCTTATCTTTTATTGCCTCAATAAATCCTCAGAGACAGACCTTTCATCCCTTGAGTGGCCAAATAGTCTCCCTACACCGTCTTGCTGTCCTCAACACATTCTCCTCAAACACCTTCACCTTGGCTCATCAATTTATCTTTCCATCCAGGCTAATTTGGCAATTGACGTCCAACTTTCTGTTTCCATAAAAGAGACTATGATGCTATTTGGAGTTTCCATGAAAATGTTCTGCTGCTCAGTCTGAAGTGCAAAACCTCAGAGGTCGCTCTGGATTCCACATTAAAACACTAAAATCCTCATCTTCAGGTTCATATTTGTTATCAGAATGATTTTTAAATGAATGAGAAAAGCCACAATTAACGAGTGGAAAAACATAAGGAAGGCAGATGCCACATGTGAATCATATAGCTTTGCCTGTCACCAGGAACCTCATTTATCCAACTGAAAAAACTGTAACATTTTGGACTAAAGTTACTCCTTCTCATACATTTAAGAATAATAGCTATCTTTTAACTTTTCTTTAAACCTAAAACATATTTTTAATTTAAAAGAGTTCCTAGAGATCCTCGATGTTTGTGGAACAGAATATCCCACCTTCTGAGAACTGTCCTGCACTGAGTTTACAAATATTGGTCAAATAATACTTAATAGCAGAGGAATCATCAGAAAATGCTACAACAACTCACCTGTCAAAACTCTGCATTTCCTCTGGGATTCTTTTCCTCTCCTACAAAGAAGCAACCACACACCTGGCTGATCTGTTCTACCCTCTCTGCCCGTCCAGTGGTCTTTTGCACCCTTGGATCTTGGCCTCTTTGTCACCCATCTCCACCTATATCCACACCAGACAAGCAGCAATGTGTTTGGAGAAAGTGAGAAGACTGCTCATAAACTCTGGACATCTGCCAGTTGCTATGATACCATAACCATTTAGCTCACACAAGTATTATTTTTGTCTCTCTTTAACATTATTAACCATGATTTTTTTAACAGCCTTCTGTCCCACTTGGTGTGGTGCCCTTGAGTTTGAGCAAGTTATTTTTTAATTTAGTTAATGTAATTTGCAGCATTATCATGCTGTAAATACAGTGATGCCCCATGTCACCTCTGACCTCTGCTTTTACTTTCTTCAAAGTGTGTCTGACGTGTTTCAGATTTCCCGTGCTACTCCTCCTTGAGCTCCCATTTGTAAAACAGCTGTCCTATTTACTTTCCTCCTGTCTCTACCCTGTTCCAGTGGAGGCAGGTCATATTGCAGTAATGTTATGTGAATGAATGTAAGCAGCCTTTTAACACATTTAGCTTCAGGGGAAAATATTCTCCAGAACCGACCCGAATCATAAATAGAAAAAGGAGGCCTGGAATGTATAAAATAATATATTCAATGTAATAAGGTGCCCACATCTTACCCCCTGGTGAAAGGCTAGATTTTATTTGATAAAAACCCTGGAAAAAAATGTGATTTTGAAAGAAAGTTCAGTTATGCATATAAGATACATCGATACCCACACTGCCCAGTAACTATTTATAAAAAGGAACAACTCACCCAAAGCTAACAACTACAGAACAAAGACTAACTGATATTCTGTCAGGTCTACTTTAGTTATAATGAATTGGGCAGTAATATTTTAGGGCGATCTAGTCACATATGTTTAATCTTACAGATGGCAGTAGGAGTCATATTTCACATGATTTACCAGACTGGAGGTGTGATTTCACTAAATACTTAACTGTATGTATTGCTTTTATAAATACACTTCATTAATTAATACTCGAGCACTTATAGCTAGGCTAGCTAGTTTACACCACCAGTACCTAGGCCTTTATACAAATACACAACTAAATAGGAAAACACACACAGAACAAACTTTACATATGTCTTAAAAACAGAGTAGTGAGATCTTATCAGGTCTCTATCCACAATTTTAATTTGCACAATAATACTGCACACAATCTCAAGAGGCTGGATTACTGTAGAAGCTCAAGGCATTTCTTATAACTTAAATGTGAAAAGATCATTTGAATAAATGAAACTGTTTGTAGAAGAAAACCGGAAACAATCTCTGATCACATACAGTGGATATAAAAAGTCTACACACCCCTGTTAAAATGTCGGGTTTTTGTGATGTAAAAAATAAATCATGTCAGAACTTTTCACCTTTATTGTGTGGCCTATAACCTGTACAACTCAACTGAAAAACAAACTGAAAACATTGTTAAATAGTAGTCAGTACACACCTGCCATCATTTAAAGTGATCCCAAATAAAGTTCAGCTGTTCTAGTAGGATTTTCCTGACATTTCCTCAGTTGCATCTTACAGCAAAAGCCATGGTCCACAGAGAGCTTCCAAAGCATCAGAGGGATCTCATTGTTAAAAGGTATCAGTCAGGAGAAGGGTACAAAAGATTTTCCAAGGCATTAGATATATCATGGAACACAGTGAAGACAGTCATCATCAAGTGGAAAAAATATGGCACAACAGTTATTTACATTACCAAGAACTGGACAAAATTGATGAAACGACGAGAAGAAAACAGACCAGGGAGGCTGCCAAGAGGCCTACAGTGACATTAAAGGAGCTGCACTTTCTTCAGCTGGCCCCAGGCCTTAGTCAAGGTGGAGGGAATTATGAACAGTTCCAAATTCCAGACAATTTTGGCACAAAACCTTCAGGCTTCCGTTAGAAAGCTGAAGGTGAAGAGGAATTTCACCTTTCAGCACTACAACGACCCAAAATATACATCCAAATCAACAAAAGCATGGCTTCACCAGAGGAAGATTAAAGTTTTGGAATGGCCCAGCCAGAGCCCAGACCTAAATCCACTTGAACATCTGTGGGGTGGGATGATCTGAAGAGGGCTGTGCACAGGAGATGCCCTCTCAATCTGACATATTTGGAGCAAGATGTGCCATGCTAATAGACTCCTACCCAAAAAGACTGAGTGCTGTAATAAAATGAAAAGGTGCTTCAACAAAGTATTAGTTAAGGGTGTGCATATTTATGCAACCAGATTATTGTAAGTGTTTTATTTTTACTTTCCCCCCCTAAAGGATTTCAGTTTGTTTTTCAATTGAGTTGTACAGGTTATAGGTCACACAATAAAGGTGAAAAGTTCTGACATGATTTATCTTGGTGTCATTTTTTTACATCACAAAAACCTGACATTTTAA
>JAVQJD010014821.1:0-14425 GCA_036023655.1 Nannoperca australis
GAGAGAGGACGGGTGAGGACGGGAGAGTCATGAAGAGGACTTGTGAGGACGAGAGAGGACGGGTGAGTCATGAAGAGGACGAGAAAAGACGAGAGAGGACGGGTGAGTCATGAAGAGGACTTGTGAGGACGAGAGAGGACGGGTGAGTCATGAAGAGGACGAGAAAAGACGAGAGAGGACGGGTGAGTCATGAAGAGGACGAGAGAGGACGGGAGAGGACGGGTGAGTCATGAAGAGGACGAGAAAGGACGAGAGAGGACGGGTGAGTCATGAAGAGGACGAGAGAGGACGGGAGAGGACGGGTGAGTCATGAAGAGGACGGGAGAGAAAAAGATAGTGGCACAGGACAGAGTGGGACAGTGCGTTACCTTCGTGTTGGGGTTCCACCTGTAGATCACACTGTGGATGTTGTGGTTGGAGTCTCTGGCTGAAGACACAGAGACACTAATGAAACATCTGAAGGACACATCAGCAACATTTTACTGACCATCAAACTGCGTTCTGAAGAGAAAATCCAACAGAAGAGGTCCGAGGACGGAGCCCTGAGGAGCTCCACAAAGTAGCTCCTGACTGGAAACCATCACAGCTGCTCAGAGCCGAGAGGCCGTTAACGTTTCCACTGAAACGAGTGCCTTCAGGACTTCTGACTGAAAGTTAATTCTTGACCTTGGAAACAGAACCTGAAGTCCTTAACGTGCTCAGAAATGTCCAGATTTGAACAACACTGATGAAGTTCATGTGTTACGATCAAAAGCTCCAGAACAGCCTCTGAGTGGACCTCCTGAGTTTTGTATCCAAGGTCAAGAAAGTTTGTGTGCAAACATGTTGATGTTTCTGCAAATTAACATACAACAAAAACCGTATTAAAGCAGAGTTAATCAATAACGCTCCCTCCAACAATATTGATCAGCAGCAGCTCTGTCGGTCAGTACCTCGTCTGTGATTGGCTACCACCAGGAAGCTGTGGTTGTGGATGTGAAAGGCCTCCCAGTCCACAGCGGAGTGCGTCTGCAGCGTCTGGTGACGGAGGAAACGCCGCCGCCGCTGGTTCCACCGGTAGACGACCGACAGCTCAGGCTCCACCTCCCGGGAGTTCGCCACCACCAGGAAGATCTGAAAAACACCACCTTCATCTTTAACATCTCAGCACCAACAGCCGCCCGACACCAGCACACATTACAGACTCTTCACGCTCAGAGTCCGGCAGTAACGTCTCAACAACCGTGTGTTTGTGTCTCCATGAAGACGCCATCCTCACAGTTTACTGCTGAATTACTAGTGTTTCCATTTTACGCAACTTTACTTTTTACTTTACTGCACCAAGTTTGTCTGACAGCTTTAGTTACTTCCTGTCCAGTGAAAACACGAATCTCCAGATGTTAGTGACTGTTGTTGGTTCAACAGCTCCAAGAGGCCTCTTACTGAAGGCTTCAGTTACAGGTCGACCACAGGTCAGAGGTCAACCACAGGTCAACCACAGGTCAGAGGTCAACCACAGGTCAGAGGTCAACCGCAGGTCAACTGCAAATCAACCACATCTTTGGGTGAAAATGTGAAATATTGGATTGAGGCGTCAATATTTATAACATCGGCTGTAAATATCTTCAGAATGACAGGAAGTGTTCTTGTTTTAAAGGTTAGTTTTGGAGTCACCAGGCTGGAGCAGCTCTCACCTGCTCGTCAATGGTGAAGTGTTTCCAGGCTCGAGCCTCGTGAGTGCTGATGTTCTGGTGGAGGTGGAACAAACCGTCTCTCCATTTGTAGATACCTGAACCGGGTCGAGAGTCCCTGCAGGACCAGACATGAGGGTTACCATAGAGACGCACCCTGCATGAGATGTACCTCTCCGAGGGGTTCAGTACCTGTTGGCTGCAGCCATGAACAGGCCTTCAGACGGGATGGAGAAGACCTCCACGTCGAAGGTCTCTGAGCTGGTGTACAGATCCTGGTAGTCCTCCACGTAATCCAGGCGCTCCTTACCTGCAGGGGCCGTGAGAGACAGGTGTAGTAAAGGTAGGACGCAGTGTTTAATACCTGATTTCTGCAGGTGTTTCTGCCTCCGGCGCTGTGGAGTCCGGATCTGTGGTTGCTCCTGCTGCCCCTGTGTTCCTGCTCAACCGCCAATGTTGCTATTGCTGTTGTACTGTACTACTGTAGGTTCACCTTCCTCCTGCTCTCTCTCCTGCCGTTGGGTCGTTGGGTCTTTGTGTGTGTGGAAGTTGGTCTCGACCTGCTCCATGCGATAGAGTGCCCTGAGATAACTTTGTTGTGATATGGCGCTATATAAATAAAATAAAATTGAATTGAATTGAATTAAAATTACAATAATTACTTGGTTTACAGTACCAGTCAAAAGTTTGGACACACGTTCCCATTGGGAAAGTGTGTCCAAACATTTGACTGTCAACCTATCCTTTTTTGTTTTTGTCGTTAACAGAATAATGGTGCTGGAAGTCAATGATTTTCCTCATGCCTTTGTATATGTGGATGAAGCAGGCTTCAACCTCTCCAATGTGAGGAGACGCGGGAGGAATATTATTGGTCAAAGAGCAACGGTCTGTGTGCCAGGTCAAATGGGAGAGAACGTTACTTTGTGTGCAGCAATCTTTACAGAAGGCATCCTCACCCACATCCTTGTGGTTGGAGCATACAACACTGACTGTCTCATTGCCTTTGTTGATGCTCTCTATTACAGACTAGTGCCACAAGACCAGAGGGATCAAGAGGGATCGATTTATGTTGTGATATAGGACAATGTGGCCTTCCATCACTCTCGTCTAGTGAGAGAGTGGTTCGAGGGCCATCCACGCATGGCCATGGAATTCCTCCTTCCATAATCCCCATTTCTGAACCCCATTGAGGAGTTCTTCTCGGCCTGGAGATGGAACATGTATAACCATCATCCTTACGACCGAATGTCCCTCATTGATGCAATGAATGTCGGCTGTCTGGATATTGCTGTTGAATTCTGTCAAGGATGGTTAAGACATGCAAGACGGTATTTCCCATGCTACATTGCGAGAGAAGACATTCATTGCAAAGAATGGATTTGTAAATCTGTTTAGGGCTTTCATATTCCCTTAGCCGTATCTTAGATGTTAGTTGTTTTTCAATTTGTCATTGGACCCAGTTCAAAGTTGGCATTAAAATCAGCTTGCAGTATATATATTTATGGTTGTTGATGGTATTTCAAGTTGCAATAGCTAATGGCTGTTCAAGTGATCTTCTATGTAGTTGACCACGGTTCAGGTGCTGGTGAACTGATCTGGTTTTAAGTGGAGAATTTTTTGTTTTGAGTGTCTGTGTGCATTTTGCAAGAAATATGTGTATTAGGAGATACAAAAAACTGTTAAGGTAGACTGTGTTAGTATAGTAATAAAGGTTTCAGTTATAAAAACATTCTTATAAACAGACGAGAAGTTATTTTCTACTTGGATATTATTTTGCTGCAGGTGTTTTTAGTTTTGGTCATTTTAGTGCATTTTGCAGAAGATATTTCACATTTTGTTTTGATGAAAGAGTTTCTGTTTAAAAGAAGTTGGTTAAGCTATTGAGAAAAACTGTAAATGATCAGAAGATGTAAAAATGAAAGCCCACAGTGTAGGCTACTTTCGATTAATTCTCTGCTGATCAGAGTTATTGTGCTGTTAATTCACAAAGCCTCCAGACTCTACAGTTAGTTCTACTATTATTATACAGCTCACTGTTCTGCACCCAAAAACACCTCTGGTGGTATCTGTGTCACTACAGACAAAAGAAAGTCAGTGCAATGCTAAAAAAGCATTCAGCATGTATGTGTGTGTGTGTGTGCGCGCGCGCGCATGTGCGTGTGTTGGATATGTAAATGTAACTCTCTTGTGTGTGTTTGTATGTGATGCAGGTCAAGCATCCTTTTGGCCTTTCCATTTTGTTTGCCATGTGATGGGTTCATTAAATCCCTCCAACCCTACCCACCCCACCACAGTCTACACACACACACACACACACACACACACACACACACACACACACACACACACACAGATGTCCATGAGGGATGCTTTAAAACACTGCTAATTTGATCGATACTTAATTTTTCCTCCTCTATGCTTTTTTCTCTGTTAAGCTGTGATAAGACGAAGGAGGGGGTGGGGCTGTGTGCTTTAGTGTGTGTAATTTGTAAAACATCTGCGACTGGGTGTATATTATCAGTGTGTGTGCTTGGGTGTGTGTGTCCCTATCACAGCAGTGTGTGTATCAGTGCTAGGAGCTGCCACAGTCTCTGGCTGTAATTTCCACATGGCCTCCTATTACCTGTGTGTGTGTGTGTGTGTGTGTGTGTGTGTGTGCGTGCGTGCGTGCGTGCGTGCGTGTGCAGACACTATCGGGCCATCTGGTAAATAGATAGGTTGGTGAGGTGTCGTCATGGCAGCCAGTTAGCGGGGGGATCCAAATGATGTCATCCCTCACCGCGGCAACACTTAAAGAGATAAGTTCCCTAAAGAGGCAGCCATTTATCAGCAGCCAATACACTGATACACAACACAAAACACACACACACACATACAGTCACACTGGGTGAAACTCACTCTTATTGAAACATAACAACACAAACACACACACTCTTTTGTTGTTGAACCATTTGACCGCTCTAGCCCCAGTTCTCAATTTGTAATCACCCTGTCATGGCAGACACTGGGGGGGTGGGGGCGTGGGGGGTTCTGATCACATCACTCTGTGTGTGTGTGTGTGTGTGCGTGTGTGTGTGTGTGTCTGTGTGTGGTGTGTGTGTGTAGCCTACATGTCTTCAAGGAATTTAACTTAGGATGTAAGACATTCTCTTAGTAGTTGTGTTTCCTGCGGTCACACACTGTGGCTTTCTAAAGACTGATACTGATACTGGTATTAGTTTAAAGCTGCTCAGAGTTGATATGATACTTTATGGAGTGAATATAGTCTCAGTATGATTTGTAAATGTTTATTACATGATTTGTAACTGAAAAAAATGACTTGCAACTGAAAAAAAAAGATTTGTAACTAAAAAACAGGATTTAAAATATATTTTTTACAGGTTTTTACCTTCAGCTTCTGATCGGATCATTTTCGCTTTCAAAAAGCTTCCTGCTCTTACAAATGTCTGGTGTTACGCAGTGATCAGGTTACCTTCACTTTCGGATAGTTGCAGCTGGTTAATGTGGAGATAATTTAACTGTTATACAGTATACTGCAGGTAAATTGAATGTACTATATAATGATGTATCATGTTCTCTCTGCTCATTATATAAAATGTGAATCTGCAAAGTAACTAGTAACTTTAGTAAGCCAAATTAATGCAGTGGAGTAAAAAGCACAATGTTTCCCTTTGAAATAGACTGGAGTGGACATATTTAGTGGCACAAAAGTAAGTTTCCTTAAAATTGGGTTTCAGTAAATGTACTTAGTTACTCAAACACTGAAATGTATTATTAGCATTGTTTTTATATTGTGTTATATTACATTGTAATGCACTCAGAGTTACTCTGAGGTCTGTGTGAATGCACTTGTTCTATAAAGCCAAAAACACAGATGTGTGCTGTCTATATACACTATCTATGCAATATTTTTCTATTTGTAAAGACCTAATAGAAACAATAGATGTTGGTTGATTGAATGTAAACATAAGATTAAAGGACGGGTTCAAAGATTAAATAGCTAATTATTTCTGTATGTCAGAGATCCGCTGAGGCTAAATATGATCAGAATGTTCTGCTGTTCCTCGACTCTGTAGTCATTTACACAGTGTTTTATTTTCCCAGCATCCACTGGGGTCCCCTGATACCCCTGTGTGTGTGTGTGTGTGTGTGTGTGTGTGTCAGTGGCAAGATGGCCTCTCTCTATTAGCTGTAATCGAGTTAGACTGAGATGTCAAAGAGAACAGGCTCTTATCAGAAAGAGTGAAAGAGAGAGAGATGGGGGAGAGAGGGGTGAAGAGAATTAGAAGAAGGGAGATAAAGGAAGAGGAGGAGGTGGAATGACATGCCGGAGGAGAAATGAAAAATGTTTGAACGGAGGAAATGGAGGAGAGAAAGGGATGAGAGGGAGATGATGGGGAAGAGAGGCCATTCACCGTGGAGCATGTTCATCTAGTGTCATATGGTCCCCCCCCCCCCCCGACACACACATCTCTATTCCTCTTTTTCTCTGTGTCTCCTGTAAATGGTCGGTGGAAGTCAGACGAGGTTCAGTTGAGCTTCAACAGCTTCGTGGAAGTAAAAACACCTGCAGCTTTGTCTTGAATTTTCCTTTGGAAACAGTACAAGACTGTACAGGAGAGAACTAGAATTTGTGCCCCATAGTTGTTTTTGTTTTATATGTGAAGCCTGTATATGAACTGCAGGTGGAACTCATGTGATTCTGATGACACTCAGAATTCAGAATGAGGCAGGAAGTGAAAGTTCGAATGGACAAGATGGAGGAAAACTGTACTATGCTTGTTAGTGTTTACTCATTGTGTCACCCAGTAAATAGTACATTGACTGGATAGCTCAATTCATCTTAAATTATGGCTAAACATCTATTTTGAAGTCACAACAACCTTTGACCTTTGAGTCAAACATGTCACCTATTCAATGTCTGTCCAGCTGTGGAATATGGCCACCATCTCCACCTCTGTTCCTGAGGTAGGGTGTTGAATAATGGCCAAAAAAGTGTTTTTTGTGTCACATACGGACAGACGACCTAATAACATAATGCCTCAAGGCTATCACTGGCGCAGAGGCTTAGAAAAGACACAGCTATATATATATTACAGCCAGCAGAAACTGTGCTGGAAGTGAAAGGAAGCTAAATGAATTCTGGTTAATGAGAGATTTACACTAACTCACTGTTTACTACGTATGACTAACACACGTCAGGGGATCAGTAGAGGATATTTTTACTGTTCTGTATATATGTATGTTCTGTGTTTATAAAAATGGCCACTTATGTCAAATGTGTATATACATTTGATTACATTATTGCAGCATAATTGAATTCAATTAATGTAGCCTAATTAAATGTAATTAATGTGGTGTAACCTCTTGATAATAGCAGGGGCTCCCCCCAGCCACCAATTGGTGTCTGTCCTGTTGACTACTGCCACAACTGATCGTCTTTGAAACTGCATGGATTGCTTTCCATTTTAAAAGAAAGTTTTTTTTAATCCACTTGGAGGCGGGGCCACAAGCACAGCATTGACATATCATCACCTTTAATGTTGTTTAGTGAAGCTGAGCGTTGTCTATTTGAACATCCAGCAGACGTGGATCAACCAGTCTCCACCAACAACCTGATTAAAACATCTGGCTCCACAGCTGCAGAATGTTGCACTGTGTTAGTCACTAACTTTGTTTGCCGGCTGAAAACAGCTGCCAGCTCCTGAGAGAGTTAACTAAAACAGTAAAAGTATAGTAATAGTAGTAGTAGTTTATGATCCATTTTTCAAATAGAAATATAGATCAGAGCAGCTTTGAATTTCAGGACTTTGAGGGTTCATGTCAATTTCTTGATTGATTGATCTTCTCATAAGCCAGTCTCGCAACATTTCACTGTGATAAACAACTATGCTAATGTGTTGTTAATTTTAATTTCTTGTCAGGCCCCTGTTTTAGTGCTTATAGAGACAAAGAGGCAGTTCCTCCACCAATGGGCAAGAGGTGTTTAGCTTGTTACTAGTGATGAAGCTTCTTCTTTCTTACTTTGTGGTGTTTCATTCAACATGTGCTTAATGCTGCGTCATGTTTGAAATTCTGTGTCCTCAGAATCAGCAGCTATCGTTGCTTTCTCTGTACAGCGTTGGTTTTGACCTCCACAGGCTGATGATGGGTTAGTCAAGAGGACACCAAGATTCTGTCTGTAAATTCTGTGGATGTACAGATAACATGCAGCCTCATTCTCACTACTGGACAGTGCGTTTCATTGTTGGTTTTGAAATATTTAAAGTGAAGAAATATTTGAATCTATGTTATTTTCTATCAATTCATTGATTTGCTGCAGACAGTTATGTTGTGCAGCTCCTCGAACCTTTCAGCTGAGGTGAAGGCAGGCAGTCATGTTAATACTGAGGTAGAAAACCACATCAATGTTTATCCTTCAAATGTTCTACAGTGGAAAGCTCTTACAGTGATCACATCTGTCCTGGTCAAATTGATAATCTAATTGACATGTGTACATTTATTACATGAATCTAAACAGCTCCACTATTTACAAAATGTTATGCCTGTTCCAAAATTCACCGCTGTTTCAAACACATTCAAATGAAATCACTGTGCTTAGCTTAGCACTTCTTGTAGCCTGAGCAACACAGAGTTTGGCTGCTGCATCTCACTATGCTATACTACCATAAAGGAATTATTTAAACAGCATTTGAATAGGAATGATTCAGCCCTGAACTTTTTGATCCATATGAGCAGTTGATCACTGTGTACATTTTTCATAATTGAACCACAACAGAATAATCCATCCACAATCACTTGAACAGAAACTGTTAAATACATTTTATCAGAGATTATTTAAAAAGGTAACAGGATATTTCCACTGTGCAGAAGCCCCACCCACGTTAATTCTAATCGGAGGATTTCATTCAGAAATGCTTCCAGATGTTAAACACTTCAAATGACATCAAATCACTACACACTTGTTTTAGCCAACACAGAGCAGTGGTGTTTGCCCTCAGACCAAATGTTGGTAGCCAACATTGCACCCCCACCCCTCGTCCCCGCTCATGTTACCATTCCTCCCAGCTGTGTCATGTCATAATTCCTGGTAATCTTTTGGATGTCAGAGCAATTCCCATTTAAAGTTAATCAGCCCGGTGTGTTATGCACCACAGGGAGTTCAGCGTTCTTTTCATGTGTTTCAACTGAACGGGTGAGTGAGCGCTGAAAACATAAAAAAGATAGAAGAGTAAATGATGTGTAGCCATTATAATTTAGTCAGGAGAAAAGAGTCAGAAAGCAGAAGAACATCTGAGATTTCTTTCAGGAGTTATTGAGCCGCCAAAGGGAAGAAATCTGCCAGCAAGCTGCATTTTCTTTGGATAATTTCATTCATTGTTTCAGAGTTATCCATTCTCGCTCAAAACCCATTCTGTTACTATGGACCACAAACCACAGGTGGTAGGCCTCACATCTTATCAAGATCTTATTATTATTATGTTTCTGTATTTATGTCATCTTCCACTAAAGATTATCTAACCTCTGTAAATAACAACATAAGTTTAGTTAAAGTATAATTATTTTTATTATATAAAACAAGTAACACAAATGTTATTTTTTTAATCTATATAAATATAATTAGCAAATAATAATATAAATATAATATAAAAAAAACATTCTTACCATAATATCGCTCAGATACCAGAACAATCAATAGCTCCTTAATTTCCTTAACAGGAAGCTGATACATCTTGATTGCTATTGTTATGTAGCAAAACATGTTTGACAAATAAAAATGTACATCTCCGATGTGAACGATGAACTTTAAACTCAATATATAATGGCTGATCTATTCTTTTACTGTATTATCTTGGATTATTGATCAGTTTTAGACTCTCTTCATGTACATTTTATTGAACTAAAGGATATACAATATCATGCAATAAAAGTGACACAGGAATATGGTACATAACAAAATAAAGAACACATTAATTTAGTGCTACTAATGCTGTCCTAAATGTTACCCTGCTTTCAGTTCATTATTCATCATTTATCAGGTTCACTCAACATCTTTACCTCACCTTTTCATGTCAAGGCACCAGTTGTCTATAGAGCTCCATTTGAAAAAACCTTGTAAATGTACCAGTCATGGAATTCCAGTTTCCTGGCACGAGGACTCTTCTCAGCCAGTGAAAATAGTCACAGTGATGTCATCAGGGTTTTCTCAGCTTGAGCTTTTTTCAAATTAAGATTTCAAATTATTAAGAGAGAGCATGTGTTACAAACTGGAGGTGTGAAGTCAGGATATCTCAGTCTCTGTCTCTTGTGCACACTAAGTGAAGACCACCTAGATATGATTTTATTACGGTTGTTTAGCTGCAGGAAAATGTTTGATTTTCAGCACTGTGCAGCTCTCCCCTTTTTTGTCTGTACATTTGAGTATTTAGGACTGTGTTGTTTCCTTTAACTGATTGTTTTTGCATTGATTTGTTTTCATGGTTTCTGGCATATTTTGTGTGGCGGAAAGGCTTCCAGGAGGTAGCTGTTCAAGTCTTGTAATATTTTGAGTTTATGTCTGTCTGCAAGTCAATGCCATTAAATATATTATGCATTCCTTTGCATGCAGCTCAGTGGGAGTGTGTTAGCTGCCACACCACCTGGAGCTCAACACACACACAGAGATACACACACACACACACACACACACACACTTCCTCCATATATCGTTCCCTGGGCTCAGTGCCATGCTCCTCATCATGTTTGTCTAGGCTAATCGCCCATTCGTTGCCTCCTCCCTGCATTAACTTTGTTAGAACAGAGACATCTCGTTAATGACGGTGCTAATTGAATGAAATGGCCATACTAACGAGCATAAAACCTCCCACTCACATTTTGCTAATTAAAAACACACTGGCTTAATTACAACAGTAGAAACACATGCAGCACTGCCTCGTTACTGTTAATTGCCGCAGCTAACAGGGATTTATGGTAATTGGCTGTATAAGCGTTGTTAACGAGAGGCTGAATTAGTTAGACACACAGAGACAAGAGGAGAGCAGAAATGTGGTCGTGCTAATTAACACTGCGCAGACACTTCTGCTATTGGTTGGATCTTGGGAGGGGGGGGTCTAAAGAGGGTGTATTGATCGTCTGATTGGCCAGTTTAATATCATACTCTTCTCTTCTGGAAACCAATGAGTGAATGTATAATGCTGTACAACAACACCACCAGTTTACATATATGAAATCTCCTTTCCAGTGCTTTATGTGTTCTCAATATCAGCAATGTTACTACAGTCACTACTATTATTACTACTGCAACAGAGATCTATACTGTCAGTGATAATCATTATTAATGACTACAGACAGACACACACTACAGCAACACACTTGTGATTTTATAATATGCTTCTACTGGCCCTATTCCTGTTGCTATTTTTATGTCTTACTAATTACTTTTACACTTTATTGTCACTGTACACTGCAGCAATTAAGGGACACAAATTCACTCCCCCCCATGTACTGAGTATGGTATATGGAGGGAATGACAATACATTCTATGTTTAACCTTTAGCCTCCTGTTAAAGCTCCTTGCTACAGTTAACTGTACCATTACTACCATAACTATTACTAGTTTGGGGTAGAAACTTAAAGCTGTACCAATCAGTTTTTTAGGTCACTTCAGGGCCGAGTGGACAGCTCTCTGCCTGCAGCTGCCTGCTGCTGGAAATAAAGTTGATGAGAGTGGTGAAAGTGAATCAAAACAGTAAGGTTTGTCATTTTACCTATTGTTTATTATAAATATTGAGTAGTGCAACTTTTAACGCCAATTTATGTAGGATGTGAAAAGTCCTTACTTTGGTGCCATTTAGTTAGGGTAAATAATGAAGAGAATATCAAAATTGGATGTGATTAAATTTTTTTTGTCTTGACGGCTGTTAAGAATGGCAATTACATTACAGTTATTAATCCCAGTAACATTTTGGAAGCTCGTCTTTCCTGCTATTTTTCCAGAAGTTGGATTATGTGTGACCAGTCTGCATGGGGCGGGGGGCAGCTAGCCATTACTATGTCCTGCTGTACTGCTCTCTCCAATACTGCTTCTAATCATCTGTTCTTAGAGTGGAAACTACTGTATCCACTGCTAGGCTAATACTGCTGCTACCTACAGTCTTCTGTATGTATTGGTGGTAGTATAAGTGTCACTGCAACTACATATACCACAACTGGTAATATTGTTACTACTGTAATATTCTCTACAATTGCCACTACTGCTATTGTTACCATTATTACTTCTACCACAACAACTACACACAGCCATTAAGAGTTCGATGGTGGATTTTTGAAAAGTCAAAAAACTAATTTATCCCTCTTTGTACAACAGAGCTCCATTGTTGTCTAACAACTACTGAGTATTTACAACAGCTGACAAAAATACTCAATAGAACACTGAATGTGTACTATTCCACCACTTAAAATAGTCCCCAACATTTGCACCATTTCCTCCAATGTGATTAATATTTGATCAAAAACTACATAAACCTGCCAGTTTACATGAGTATTGAGTGTATTGAGACAGTGTATTGTTTCTATAGCAACGTCTCTCTGTACTTCCGTTGTGTTTGCTGGCTTTTCGACTATTTTTGTAGCTGTATCCAATGTGTAGTGTATTAAAATAGGAATGAGTGATAGTGAGTTACTTGATACAGTTGCATTTCTAATATTAATGAAACGTCGAAAAACGAGAGGGTTGAGATGACCAGCTGACTTCGCTACAAGTTGATTGGCTGTTAAAACAAGCGACGCGCTTTACATTCTCAAACCAGTCACTGGTGATTTAACAAGCTGAGTCGCAGGCAACGCCATCAGCTGTGCTGAGTCGAGCTGAGACGGGTTCATTCAAACTTGGTCTGAACTGGTTTTAATTGTACTGGAAATACTATGTCCGTTATGAATAACATTCGACGACCAGTACAAAATGTGTGTTCTTCCTGAGCACTCTCTGCCATTTATTTCTTCCTTCCTTACTCCCAATCTCATTCCTTCCTTCCTTTTTTCTTAATTTGCCCCCCCACACACACACACACCCTCCATCCTGTTCTTCATATTCACTGGCTTTTATTATCCTCCCTCTGATAAAGTGATTATGGTTATGTGTTCAGTTGAGGAGCATTCAGGCAGACACAGTCTAGATTGGTATGCATGTATTATTGCACCATGTCACTTTGTGTGTGTGTGTGTGTGTGTGTGTGTGTGTGCGTGCGTGTGTGTGCTTCTTCAAGCCCTGCCAGATATCTCACTGCTCACTGATTGTATATAAGAGAATGTCAGTTAGTCATTGGTTAAAAGATCTGGTTAGCATCCATAATGGTCTCATATTACTGCCTACGCCCAATGAATACAAAGTGTGTGTGTGTGTGTGTGAGTTAAGTTGACAGAATGTGGAAATGTTACAGGGTGTGTGTCAGTTTGTGTATGTGACAGACCAAGCGAAACAGACAGAGAGAGAGAGTGAGGTAGAGTGACAGAGACACCGAGCAGACTGACAGAGAATTAGATGTTGAGTTGTTCAGATGATGCTTAAAATTAAATGTTTTTATACTTACATACACATACACCAAGCAGTGTTGTGTTGAAGACCACACAAGAGGAAAACAGCCAAGAGCCTCTGTCTACATTCAGACAAAAATATATAGTTAGACTGTCACTCAGTCCAGACTAGGTTTTTTTTTAAAGTCCATTTATGCTGCTTTACCATCATCCTATAAGGCACGTCTCTGCCAATATTCTGGAACAAAGAAGCAAAATATCTCTTTCCACCTCCTCCATTCTTCTGCAAACATTCAGTCACTACAAGGAAAAGAGATCATATTTCTCCAGTATTAGCTTATCTACACTGGCTCCCTGTAAAATCCAGAATATAATTTAAAATCCTTCTCCTCACCGTCAAAGAGCTTAATGGTCAGGTACCATCATATCTCAAAGAGGTCATAGTACCTTACCACCCTACGGGGAGATCATCGGCTGTCATCCTGCTAGACCTGTCTGCAGCGTTTGACACAGTCAACCATCAGATCCTGCTCACAACTCTCCTGGACCTGGGCATCACCGGCACTGCACTCCAGTGGATCTCTTCCTACCTTGAGGGTAGATCCTACCAGGTCTCCTGGAGAGGTCACGTGTATGATCCTCGGCTCCTATCGACAGGTGTGCCACAGGACTCAGACCTTGGACCCCTCCTCTTCTCCCTTTACACCACCACACTTGGACCAATCATCAGCTTGCATGGTTTTTCCTACCACTGCTACACTGATGACACACAACTCCACCTCTCGTTCCCTCCGTCCGACCTTGGCATCTCAGCTCAGATAGAGGCTTGTCTAGCAGACATCTCGGCCTGGATGACCAAACATCACCTCCAGCTGAACCTCGCTAAGACGGAACTCCTCGTCATCCCTGCTTCTCCATCTATCTCCCATGACATCTCCTTCACCCTGGACTCCACGACGGTCGTTCCATCTCCCTCGGCCAGGAACCTTTGGGTCACCATCGACAACACTCTCACCCTCACCGACCACATTGCTGCAGTCTCACGATTGTGTAGATTCACCCTTTACAACATTCGGAAGATTAGGAGAAACCTGTCGGAGCACTCAACCCAGCTGCTGGTCCAGGCTCTTGTCCTCTGCAAGCTGGACTACTGCAACTCGCTCCTGGCCGGTCTCCCAGCCTGTGCAATCCGTCCCTTCCAGAAGATCCAGAATGCAGCAGCA
>JAVQJD010014844.1:0-13172 GCA_036023655.1 Nannoperca australis
TTGTTTTGGTGCGTGGGTGCCAACAAGAGCAATATATACATATACAGAAAAATAAAAAAGATTAAATAAAAGCAAAATAGAAAATATACAATAATAATAAAAGAAGAAGAGCTGTGCATTGAAGCATTTAAACAACGTTAATATAACATGATATATATATATTATATATAATATGATATAATTTAATAATAGCAATAAAATAGGATAATGTAGAGATAATACTCAAAGGGAATGCAGGCAGTATTCAGAGTTTTAGCAGCAGCGTAGCGTTCTGCTGGCCCTTTATAAACAGGGGGACTAACATTACTAATAACTAATAAATAGACTAGAGTAGCACTTGTAATAACCAGGATATGAAATATCCAGTTGGGAATGTTGGCTTTTGGTTAATCCCGTAAATGAATTAACGGACAATACTTAATATTTTAATGCTTTAGACTTGTAAATCCAATTTTAAAATAATAATGTACCTTGGAAAATAATATAGAAAAATCAGTTGCCAAAATTCCTTCTTGTCACGGTCTGTGTGGTCATATTGCCCGATGACAGTCGCAACTTAAATTTAGTCTTTTTAAGCAGGAAAAATAAAATCAGATTTCTTTGAAAATCTTCTCTCAGCTATTTTCTCCAGATGAGGCTGCTTTGTCTTGCTCACTGTGACGACCTCTCCTGCTTCCTTACTCTGCGTGGTTTTCCTTCTCTTGGTTCGCTTGGTCTCTTTTCTCCTCCCCTTACAGGAAGACGCCAGGAAGAGTTGGAGGTGGTCTGTGAGAGGAGGTTCACCTGGGATGCTGGGCTCAGACAACATTCTTCACTAATCCATGCACACACCTACATCATTGATTTCACTCATTTCCACATAATATTGCTTTATTTAAGTAAATAGTTTAATAAATTATGTTCACCTTTGATTCAGACCACATAAATAAAATTGAATTGAATTGAATTGAATTTGTTCTCTCTCCTTCTTTGTCTGAACCGTGACGTCATTCAAGGTTATTACTTTTATGAGAGTGGATTTACTTTCACTGAAACATGTAAATGTTTGCCAGCTTTAAAAATAAGAGTTAAATCTAGCAAAGCCAAGAACTATTGATCCAGGATTTAATTACTATTTTCCAGAGTGACAAAATTGAGCGTTGTTCTGGAATATGTTGATTTTTATTGGCGCTAATAAATTAAGTAGTTATGATAATTAGCTATCAAAAATGTGTTGTTGGTACAAAACAATGCACAAATTATAAGTGTCTGTGGTTACTGAAGTTTGTAAGTAAAGTCTCTGCAATAAGTTAATCACTGCACCAGTTACAAACTGTAAAATGATGAAGGCTATACTATACTATACTGGATAAACTTAAACAAGCCAGTCTTTATAGCAAAGTTATTTATTATATATTATATTTAAACCTGCAGTTTTTTTTTTTTTGGCTGCCTGTCGGATAATTAAAAGATTTTAATTGAAACTTGTTCACTAGCATGTTTTGAGATGTAAAATCCAGCAGTCTATCGGAAATATGTAACCACGTATTTGACAACCTAAAAGGCCACAGCTAACAACTTCGTCAGCTAATTAGATGTTTCCACTGTGTTGCCTTTGGATTTCCCTTTAATGAACCTGCAATTACATCACGGACATTTGTCATGTTCTGCTTCAAGTTTACTTTTAGGAAAGTTAACAAGAATAAGGTTAAAACTGTTAAAGCTTCAAAATACAACCTGCAATGTACAATGTAATTCTTTCCAATTTACAGTGTGATTGTTTGCCTTGACTGTACCAGTACCATATTGATAAGTACAAGGGAACAAGATGTGAATTCAGGGAACAAGGGAATGACAATGAGGGAACTTATAAAATCCAATATAACTGTTTACTTTTTATATATATATATTTTTATATTGCATACTTTTTGTATACTTTTTAACTACTGGGTACCTATTCTCTATTACGGGATACATTTGTTGCATAATTACAATAAATCAAAGAGGAGGCAGACTAACTTAAACAAATGTTATTGTGATGTTTTTCTATACGTTTGGTTTGAATATTTGCTCGGACACGTCACTGATAACGTGTCCGAGCAAATAAATCACAAACCCGTTCAAGTCGAGTGGGAGACATCAGTTTAGAATGTTGTTTAAACCTAATTAACATATAGAATGCACACGTTATATGACCTCACTATAGAATATTACTATTCTAGAATCCATCAGAAAGCTGCAGCTTCAACCTGCACATCGCTCTACTTGCACCACTCAGACGAGACATGGTTACTTACGTTCCTTCACATTAGGGACTAGCGGCACAGAAATAAGAGGTAAGTTACCAGCAGACCTGCAAACTTCACACTTGACATATAAACTTAATATTTGAGGTAGGACTTGTCCTCAAACCTGAGACCTGATTGTTTTAAGCCTTGATTGGGCTCTCTCACTCTCTCCCTGTGTATTATGTATGCACACTAATGCCTATCAAGAACAAAGCTTTAAACTTTAAATATCAGGCAGTACTAGTCAGCTGACAAGGCTTTGATTAGTATCATATTGTTCATTTTGTTTCATTGTTAGTATTTTATAGTGTCATGTGCCTTCTAGCTGTGTATGGTATTTGTGTTGATTTCTTTATGTGTTTAAGTTTAATTATATAAAAAAATATAAGTGAAGACTTATAGCGAGAAGGACATGTCCTGACAATTGCATTTCCCAGCTGCCATTAATATCATTTTTTATGTTCTTTATAGTGACAATAATCACCATCTGCAGTATTGTGTTGCTGATTTGCCCCTCTTGTCTTTACCATTTTAGCAGTGATGTTGAGAAGAAGTCTTCGCCTGCAGGAAGCAGGGTATTATACAGAGGAGGGAACTCCATGTATTTCCTACAGGGAGAACTTGTACAGGTAAGTTGCTGTAGTGTTTGCGTGCAAGTGTTGTGGACTTTATGTGCATACGCTGCGGGGGTTGCATGTTATAAATCTTCACACGTGTCAGTTTTTTCCAACTTGTGTCTTTCAGGATTTTTCGAAGGAGGACAAATCCTTTCCATGATCAGCATATGGAAAATAGAGATCAATGCGAGACAGTGGGCCACGACGACTCTATCGCCGACTTCCAACACGAGCAAAACGACAGTAACAACATTAACAGTGGCACTAGTTCTTGGTCTGCTGGGACACCCGCCACTCAGACCTGGACCAGGGGGACTCAAGCCAATCCCACACAGTCCGCCAGGACTCAGGCCACTCTTACATTAACTACTGGGACCCAGACCATTAGGATCAGAGGAAACAAAGGTAAGCAGTGCCTCTCACCTGTAACCACAGCAGTTTATAAGAGAGAGACTAGTTTTAGGTCTCTTTCTTCCCTCTTACCAAGCTCTAAACATTTGTTTCTGTCTACAGTCAGAACGACGTACAGCCTTTGTGTCAGGGGTTTCCTTCTGCTCCTTCTAGCTCTTGGTGAGTGACTCCTGCTACAATCATTTAGTACACAACAGCAGCTTTTATTTTATTCTAGCCCCCTTTCCATGTTTGTTAGAGGTTCCTTGTTAATAAAAATCACATTTCTCACCTCTGCTTTGCGTCCCTCAGGATTGGCACATTACACACAAACGCATTTGCAAATGAGAGAGCTGCAGCGGGACGTGCAGTCTCTCACATACAGGCTGAACATGTTTGTTCCTCTGGTAGACACAATATCAAACTTTGCATTAGAATCACAAGGTAAGTCATCTCCATCACCCATCTGTCTCACTATGATTCATACATATGCATTATTGTGGAACCTGTTTGGAGCTGGATTTCTAACTTTGAATGCGTGTCCTTGACTTGTGTGCACGCAGGAGCCAGAGTTTTACACCATTTATCTTCAGACACACATTGGCCACAAAACAACATGGGGATCATTTGGGGTCGAATATCCTACTGGTTGTATTCATCCAAAACACAGCGAAGGGTGATCCAGGTAGGAACCACACTGCTTCATAGATTGTTTTACAGTGGACAGAGAAACTTTATGAACTGTGGAGATTTAAATATTCCATTTTCTCCCCTCAGGGACATTCATCATTACATCCAGGACAATGCTGGCCCTTTTCTGGTGACCGTGGGCATTTATTCATCTCCCTGTCCCACCAAGTCTCCATCACTCACGTGACACTCGGTCACATAGCAGAAAGCCAGTCCCCATATGGCTTCATCACAAGTGCACCGAGGGAATTTTCTATCTACGTGAGTCACCCGTTTTTTGTCATCATCCTTGTCGTTTTTCACACAATGCACAACAGAAGATTCAGCTTATCTCTCTGTCTCTTTTACTTCTCCAGGGAATGACGTCCATGGACGAGAAAGGCACCTATTTAGGAACACTAGTTTATGATCAAGACGGTGCCGCATATCAGACCTTTCAACTGCAAGTGAGTATGATATAAGTGATACAGTAGCTCTCTTGAAAATTTGTTTTTTAATTTGTCACAATCAAAAACACGTCATCGCACACTATATGGCTTTGTACGGGACAATAAGCACAGATGAGCTTCAACTGTTTAGTGTTCTTCTGAGAATGAAACCTGTAATTGTAGTTCAACTAAGTGTATTATGGGTAGAGGTGGAGTTGCTATTAGAACTAGATGCCAAACATGCAAACACCATGTGGTCCACACAGATGCCGGGTGCATCAAAACTTCATGTCCTATCCTTTTATTGTCTTTATTCGCTTCTGTCTCTCTCTCGTGTCTCTTACCAGAATCCAGAATCAGGAGTCTTCAGATATGTGAAGCTACAGGTAGAGAACAACTGGGGCAACATAGACCATACCTGCCTCTACAGCTTCAGGGTTCATGGTAAACTCTCTGCCTAATAGTCTACTAAGGGGAGACGGGGGGGGGCTTTTGTCCTTTTTCCATTGTCATCTTTATGGTAAGTATTTCCCAGGTAAGCATTTTCAGGGCTCTTAATTATCAAGCTGTATAGACTCTTTCCATGTAATTTTCATAAAGGCAGGGTGGCGGGTTGGGGGCACTGGTTTAATTTTTGCTTGATAAATATGGGTCCTGATCTGTGAATGTAAATCAACCCTAAATTTGACATGTTACAAGATGTTTTGAGGGTGATTTATCGTCACTCTGGGCGGCTTAGGGTTTAACACTTGTGTCCTCAACATGTCTGCGTGGGTTTACCCCGGGCGCTCCGGTTTTCTCCCACAAGCCCATACATGCCACATAAACTGGTGTGCTTGTTTTAAATTAATGTTTTTATGTGATTAATTTTTTATTTGGTTTATATAACAATAAAAATATTCAATTAGAACTATTTTACTCTGTGTTTTATTCAATAAGAAATGCACTCATCATTCATCTATTTTGAAATAGTTCAATAACTTTTAGTTTTATGTTAATTTTGTATAAATGGTGAAGTACAAGTAAAGAGTAATGTTTACATTTCTGAAACAGTACAAAACATGACTCCATATCTGTTTGGTGAAAAAGCTCAAAATAGGTGGTCTTTGCTCGTTACGCTGGTCCCTCTGTAATGCCTCAGTCTCAAAGGGGACTTGAGGCCTTCATGTCTTTATATGCTAAATGGCCAAATATGAGCAGCAGTTTGCTCTGTAACATCACATCTACTTGCCATTTCCTCCACGTAAAGCAAATGTTCTCCAGTTACAAATATGAATGGCACATTTTTGAAGATAGTCATACGTGCATTGCTGTAAATAACAGACCCTCCCCCCCCTTATACTAAACTCCTCCTGATGGGATGGGATATTTTTGGTTGGTCAGTAATCAAAACACAGAAGTCACTGAAAGACAGGTGTGTTTATGTGTATTTCAAGGGGATACAAGGATAAAGACAAGTGTCAAGGATTGGGACACATAGATACGATTCCTGGCAAAATAGCTTTCGCTGTCTGCCCCCTGTGATAAAAGTGCTTATCAGCAGACTTCCCACACTCAGGACCCAGGACAACGGCCTTGGTTCCCACTATGCCAGTGTGTTGCTCTCTGATCATAACTCAGTGCTTTCTATGATTCACATGATGACATCAAGTCATGCAAACATTATGGTTGCTTTGATTACAATTACCACATCTTATTTTATGAAACTTTATGTTAGTAACACAATTTATTTCAACATAGCCTTCGTAATTGTTCTCAGATCTCATGAAAAGAAATGGAATTATGAACACTAAACCACTTTTGACACAAAATCACTTTTCAAATGAGAAGAAATTCTGCATTTTCTTTATGAGTCAGTTCATGTGCAGTGGGTTCAATGTGAGAATCCAGCTAAAACTGAACAAAACATTTTCTGTGTCGTCTCCTACAGCGCAGGTGCTTGTGTTGTCTTTAATAAAGCGCCTTTGTGATTTTTGAGGACACAAACTTTACTCAATATTTCCCCTATAGTTAATGAATAATAGGCCATGCATACTACTTAATTCAAGGGAGAGACTACTCATGATAAACCTCATGAAACCACGTGGTCTTGACCATCTTTTACTAACCACCAAGTGGTTTAATTTCTCATAACCGTACTCTAACCTAACCACGCTCCCTTCATGGTGCTCAGTGGGTCACGAGGTTGCATGAAACTCGTCCTTGTTGCCACTATCCTACTAATAACCACAACACGCCGACTACGGCAATCGAGGAGGGTCCGTTTCGTTTAAAGCTTTCCGGTTTCCCACTGTCAACACTTGGCTCGAGCGCTAGTGCTGCGGAGCAACGACGATGTCGGAGCAGGAGTCTCTGAGGTGCTCCAGTGCCAGAAACCGTGGAGGCGTACAGAGGGTCGAGGGAAAACTGCGAGCCAGCGTAGAAAAAGGGGATTACTATGAAGCACACCAGATGTACAGGACTTTATTTTTTAGGTAAGACTTGGTTTCACGTCAGTAGGTGCAGTTGTAATTGTCATTTGGATTTGGGCCCTGCCTGTTCCCGATCATTCTGCTGTCAACCGTGCTTTTATGCCTGGCTGTTTATGATTGGGTGAATTTCACGGGGGACCCACCCACTCGTGTTGGTCCGTGTTTTTGTGTGGACAGCTGTGGTGTCGATCTTCGACAGGCTCAAAATGGGACTGGTAACTACGGCCAGTTAGCTAGCTAGGTGTTTAGCAACACAACTAAAGATAGATGAAGCTGAGTTAGCTGGACTGCTAATACAAGACAGACAAGACCGGCTATGTTTACGCGTTATTGGAAAAGATACGTCTCGTAGAAACTAACAGAATCTATCGGTTAACTGCTGTCATTTTCTAAACGTGTGTTGAAGCTGTCCAGCTGTGTTAGCACTTAGCCAAAATAGCCACATACTACACCGCCGCAGTCTGAACTAAACATGGTTTTGCCTACTTGCCAGTATGCTTACATGACCATTAGTCAAATGTGCATTATCTGGGATAAGTCTAGTCACAATTAGTTATGGTCCGTTTCCCAGTGTTTGCATATTTCATTAAGGAACATTCATACACTTACTGGTGTGCATAGCTAAATGCTCCAATTTATTATTGAGACCTGAATAGATTAACGTTAACTGGTTGGCTGTCTGCCTCGAACATAGGTTACTAAAGAAGGCGATTTGTTCTGAATTCAATCCAGTTTATGCCAAACCTTCTCCATACCACAGAGTGAGTTTGGTACCCTCCTGCTTCTTCGTCATTGGCCTGCTCTTTCTCATGACTAACAGTCACTATTTGCCATATTAACTCTCCAAAGCCTCTCACACATTCCAGATGGGAAGTTTCACAACTGCTGCAGCTGTCTTGTCCTGAAAGTACACGTTGCAATATTTACATTGATGCCTTGTTTTGTACCTGAAGCAGAACCGGCGTGCCTGTATTTTATCTCGCAGTCCCATGCAGGAATGGTCTCGAGTGATGTAAACTAAGCTTGTGTTTGTCCCGATAAGCTGACAGCATCATCATCTCACGTGTAATGCTGACGCTCCTGTCTTCCATCAGGTACATGTCACAGGCAAAACATGCCGAGGCCAGGGAGCTGATGTACAATGGTGCTCGACTCTTCTTCAGCTATAACCAGGTACATGCCACACTAGATTTCTGTTTAGCTGGCCTGATGTGTCCCTCGCTAGGTTTGTTTTTAAGTGTGCACATGTTCACGGAAACGCCCCAGATAGGCAAACGATCATGTCATATTTCAAAGTAACTCTGTTGGTATTGTATTTATTGCCTACTTTAGTATAATTGTTATATCAGAGTAGTGTCTTTAAGCTTTCACAAGAGAAACAGCACATTTAACAATACAACTTTTGAGTGTGGTTCATCTTTGTGTGCAACAATGCGCAGAAAGGTAATGTTGACATAACATTACTGGTCAAACTGCATATAAAGATTGTTTTGAGGGTAGCCACACTAATGCTGCACATGTCTGCCTTGATCTAAACTTCCACACAGAAATTAGTTTTTCAGTGTGCATGTTGAAATAAACCAGGAGTCAATTAGATGCCAGTTTGAGACCCCAAGGTGCTTTTGTAAAATATCCAATTCTTTTGAAAAATATGGAATCAAACAATTAAATGTACAGATGCTTGTGTCTTCGTCTCCAGCAAAACAGTGCGGCAGACCTGTCCATGCTGGTACTGGAGGTGTTGGAGAAATCGGAGACAAAAGTTGAAGATGAAATATTAGGTGACTATCAGCCCTTTTGAAAAGACATCAGTTCATCCACAAGACCGCTAAACTATGCATTTTAAAATGAGGTGTTTAAGTGCAGATAGTTGCAGGATATGTTGTGCTTTTGCATCTGCTGTCCTTTTTATTGTGTGAAATAGAAGGTCACCATGTTGGGAAATTTGCCCTCGTATTGTCACTGTGCTGTTGCTAAACTTGCATACAGTACCTTTTTTCTTTCAGCAAAGGGAAAACCAACAGAATTTGGATTTTTGTGGAAGTAAATAATGCTTTATGAGAAGAAGGTAACCATTACTTGTATGTCCTGATCAATAAGTACTAGTCTTTTAATGCAGTGAGGCATTTTTGACAGGTGGGATACCCAGATCACAGTGTGTGTTTGATTGGGTTTTACACATATAGGCAATACAGATCCACTATTGATTAGCCTGTGTAGTGTATTGATCTACTGGATCTGCATAATCACTTATAAATGCTGCATCATTAAATTGTCATCAAAAGTTCACCTTTGAAGAGGAAAGCACAATAATGCATTTCAGATTACAAGGGACATTCTCTGATGGTGTGTCTGTGTGTGTCTGTGTGTGTCTGTGTGTCTGTGTGTGTGTGTGTCTGTGTGTGTGTGTGTGTGTGTGTGTGTGTGTGTGTGTTTGTGTGTGAGTGAGGCAGTGCCCGTACTGTCTCAAACTGCTCTAGAAAATACCCCTCTGAATCAATGGTGCTCTCTTCAGGACACTATAGCTTTTATCTGAATTTCCCGCAGGCAGTCAGCAACAAGGTGGGGAGTAGAGACTGGAGTGCATTCACTGCCTCGGGTGTGTCTTGGTGTAATAAAGGAATATTTCATGTGTGACACTCACACAGCCTATGGGCGTACACTGTCTAAAGCAGACTTAGAGCTAGCAATAATTAACGTAAACATATGCCATGTGCCTCCGTTGAATTGTGCCTCTCCTCCACGCAGCCTCAGCCTTATGCAGCGCCTCAGCTAGAAATAATCCACTGCACATGCTAATCACTTGGCAATTGATTTGGCCCTTTTTGGTCCAGCAATTTCTGTAAACCGCAGAATTGATCTGAGAGAAATCAATTAACAGCTCAGGGTAGGTAAATATGAACAAAAAATATTGATTGCTCTGCATACAGTATGACCGTCTGAGCAAACTCTGGCTGCAGCTCTCGTGCACGTGCAGCGATGCTCAGCGGGAGCAAATTCCAGTCAGGTTCGACTAGCCCCAGGTGAACTGTGATAACCAGGCAGTCTGCAGTGATAAAGTTATCTTATATCCATCAAGAAGAAAATGCACTTAACCCTCCACATTCATGCCTGCTGTGTTATCTGCACCATAATGGAAATTGATAAAAGAAAGCTGTCTTATCGTAGTCCTACATACATAACAGCTGGGAATTGCTATTTTAGGAGGCTACAGGCGAAGGAGATGGGCAGGAACGGAGAGGGCAGGAAGAGGGGGTTGCCACATGGTTGGAGATCAGATGTTAACGGGCTGTATTGATGAAGCAGCTCATGGAGATGCAAGTAGCATCGGGTTGTCGTCAACATTCCTAATAACTGGCCAGATTGTCGCTGTCGTCACAGGAGAGCAGTAGTCAAGCAGCGGCTGACTCAGCGAATTCCCCGGGCCTGCAGCTGGACTCGCAAAGAAATGAAACCCGGATAAGAATTAAACAGTGAGGGAGAGACGAGGCGAATGGGGAATTATTAGCAACAGTGGGATTGAGGGACCCAAATATGAGAGGGAGTGAGATGAAAAGAGAGGGGGAGAAAGGAAAAGTGGGAACAGTGCATGGACTTGCTACATGCTGACGCCATTTGTTTGCGTCCCTGTGCATTTTATTAAGCCTCTAACATTAAACAGATTTAGCGGGAGCAGCCAAAGTCATGGAGTAATTATGCTTTTGGAAATGCTGTGATTAAAACCACTCGCTTAAAGTATCAACTATCCACACTGTACTGCTTTTTTGTTTGTTTGTTTATTCCCAGAACGTGCTCTTGTGGATTTACCCTCTAAATTTAGAAAAATGGGGAGGAAAAAAACTACAAGGGAAGATTCATAAAACATTTTAAAAATGGAGATTTATCCATCAGGCGTGCATATAAAGTACATCATTTGCAAGCTCATTGATTTCCTGCATAAAGCATGTCCTTGAATTGATAGGTGCTATAAACATATGTGTAGGTCAGTCTGAATTTTGGATTCTCTCGAATGCCAGACTCATAACTTCCCTTATCAGTTCAAATAACTATAAATAAGTATAAAGGATATACTTTCTGTGTGTAGGAGGAGACTGTAAAAGTGAGACATCGATCAGTAATGAAAAGGAACAGTATCCGTGTGGAGGACGCCGGAAAAGTCTTCTCTGCCGGGATCCCTTCCCCCAGCTCTCACTGTGCCGAGGGCTCTTATACGTGTCCAGATACCCCACAGAGGCGCTGATTAAGTCAAGTTGAAGGCCAATGCCTGCCTGCAATCGACAGCCCCCAGCTCACTCGCTAAGATATCAGGTGACCTGTCTCTAGCGCTCATTCACTCTCCATTTAGATACTGATGCTGAGAGGAGCCATAAGAGCCCGGGCTCCGGCCCCCAAAAAAGCATTCTGCTGGGTGTTGATAACCGGCAGGTACCAGGATGTGTGGAGGGGGGGGCGGGGATAGGAGGGAGGGGAGGGTTGAGGAAATGGCAGTACTGGGAGGCGGAGGAGGGTAAATGATCTCTGAAGGCCATCTTATTAATGGAGGCTTTTCATTACTAGCACTAATGCAAACGATTGGTGAGGCTAATGAGCTTGAAGGTCCGTGTGTACGAGGGCTCTGCGGAGCAGCAGTGTGCGCGGTGATGATCATAGCGGGAGAAGAAGGCGATGAGTTTTGAACGTCGTATCTGGCCGCGATGAACATTTTGCTTGTACACGAACGGGAGGAATAGAGAGAGAAATGGATGAATGAGCTGATGGGTCGGCGAGTCAATTGTGCGCCAACTCAAAATGGCAGGCTGCTACAGGCACTAGGGTAGAAGATGAATGGCGGAGGGGACGAGTGTATTTCACTGTCAGTGGATTGAAGTGAGGTAAAGCATGGAAAATGTCTTGATCGACTTCTAAAAAGTGCTTGCACACTCTCGGCGTGCAAGCACTTGAAAGACGACGAAGCGTCTTTGACGGCGCGGCATCCCCTCATCAAATGTCATGAGCGTCGAATGATATTTCATTTTAGACTCTTTACCGAACACCAGCACAGTGCCCTTTGTCCCCCGAAAAAGAAAAACCAACCCCTGCTTTTAGTGTGTGCTCTACTGTGCTGAAGACACCCTCGGTGGTTGCTGTGAACCTTGCATGTAGAGGGATTTAGCTCGATTTCCAGCATGGTGTGTACAGGATCAGTTCTGGCTCAGGAGTGTCTCATGTGGGCTCTCTCGGGAGAACTGCGAGGGGAGGACCAGAAGCCACTGATTGATGGTCAAGGACACCGAACCCCTCCCTCACCCCAACTGCTCAGAAGAGCCCATCTCTGAAGCCGTGTCCTCGGGGGGATTGGGATGCTGCCTGGCTGGCTGCCGTCTGTGCGCCGCTAGTGACAGCCTGCTTGGTGGATACGACCAGCTCAAGGGATGAATCAACCGCTAAACGACGAACGAATGAATCGGAGACTGGATCCGGCACAAAAACATAGGAGGAATTAGTTTTTTCTATTCTTCCTGCATTTTCACATGTACTTTATGGATCGCGTGTGAAACTTGAGGCGAGCGGATTGAGGATTTCTGAATGGATTTTCACAAACCTTACAAACCCAACGTGTGTGATGAAAGGAAAGGAGCTCACACTTGTTACTTAATGAACGATGACGTTCAAGTGAATTACAGTGCGGTGCACAACACTCGAGATGGTACTCAACACAAACCCCGCATCGCGTGTCACTGTTTCAGTATGATTCATTATCTGTGTCAACAGTGACTGAGGTTCAAGGCCTCAGCATTTGTTGTGCATATGATACGTAGGTGTATGTAGGCTGTCGATGGTGATTTGGGAGGGAAGGGGGAGGAAAGAAGGACGAGAGAGAGACTGTGTGTGTGTGTGTGTGTGTGTGTGCGCGCATGTGTGTGTGTGTGTGGATCCCAATACACTATTTAAAGCCGATGGCTCCAGTCCAGAATCAGAGGAGAGAACCAGGGATTGTTATTTTCATATGACTCTGGCTAGAGCTGGGGAGGCTCTAGTTTTTCATTTCAATTCGGTTGCAAAACAATAATTGAAGCGTATCGCTTTCATCTCCACTTATCTCCTCCGCTCCTCTCCCTTCAGAGCGCTGCTTGTCTTCCCAGCGTTTGCGCATCCTGACACTGTTGGTTTCTCTATGATATATTGTCTAGGATTCTGGTACTTCATTGTAACTCGGCGCTGATGTACATGGCAATTAAATTCAAACCCCAAAGAGGTAGAGCTCCATTGGGGGGGGGGGGGGGGGGGGGGGGGGGGGGGGGGGGGGGGGGGGGGGGGGGGGGGGGGGGG